>PVIH01005737.1:0-16512 GCA_004025045.1 Sigmodon hispidus | reverse complement strand
TGAGCTCCATGGGGCATTGCCTCTGGTTTTTAGTGTTTGTAATTACAGTTGAACCAATATTCTTTCTTCTGCATAGGTCATATGGATAATGAGCCTCCTGTAACAGATGCTAATGAAACAATGTCAATCAACTGACAGTGGTGGTATAGGGAATAAAGAGGTGCTTGCAGACATAGTGTCTGTATTTCCTCTTTTCTCAGCACTATTGTATTTTTCCTTTGCCAAATAGCAAATCAAAAAGAGTGCAGAAACTGTGTGTTACTTTTGAGCTGTGTGAGCAGTTAGTTCTCATCTGTATCACAGAAAAAACAGGTCAGTGTTTCCTCTCCCTTTGACAAATACTAAGGGGAACTCCCACAATTCTAAAGTCACTAGGGGTACAAAGTCTTTCTGACCCTCCTGGAAAATCACAGGACAGAAACTTGAAAATCTGCAAATCAAAAGTAATTTCATCTGAGTAAGTTCAGTGATTAGTAAAAGCCTACTGCGAACAAAGCAGAGACTCTGGGCTCTCATTAATTAGTTTTAACCATCTTTACTGCATCCATTTATTCATTTGCTTAGAAGAGATGATGTGATTTGATATTTATTTCTCAGTTCATGGCCTGTTGTTACTAATCTATGAATTGTTGTTTATGTTACATGATTTTCCCTTTATTCTTCTCAAATATTATTTCTAACACTCTTACACAGCCACACAGATTTACTTAATGTGCATTTTCTCAAGCTATTTGGAGAAAATGTGTTGATGGATAGCTATTATCTCATTCTGTTAGGTAATGTGGGAATTAAATTTTATATAAAATAACTAGTTTCCCTTTTTTTCAACATATTACAGATCTCCATGTTTTAATATGCATTTCATGCCTTCTGACCACTGTCCTGTGTAACATTTATATAATATGTCTGTCCCATGCTATAATACTAATGACTCAAAAAGTGACATTTGATTGCAATGCTAGAGAGAGGTATGTTGAATATGATTGCCCAATGGTTAGAGATTGAGCAGATACTGATATAGGGCTTTCCTTCAAGTCTTCTGTGATGCTAGCAGATCTCTGCTGTCCTTTGTCTCATTAGTTTCCCTACCAAGTCATGCCAAAAAGCACACATCCAAAACATGGGAACCTTATTGACATACTGACTGGGTTTCATCCTTAACCATCATCAATTCCATTTTCCAGCCCACCCACATCCATGAGCCATATTGCTGACCTTGTCTTCTGCACATAGTTTAAATATGCATTTTGAATATGAGACATTTAAGGTGTTCTGATAAGGCTCAGAGACCTTCTGTGTGTGATTCACATTCATCCTTTAGACACTGCAATAAACTACTTTAAGAACAACCCCATTGTCTCAAATTCAATCTTTATAGACACTTTCCATTTTGGTGATATAGTGTTTATGTAATCAAAATATCAGAGGACAGGGCCACTCACAAGGCCAAGCCATAAAAGGCCTTTAATCCCATAACTCAGTAGGCAGAGATTCTCTTGGCCAAGAAAATCAAAGTGTACTACACTGTTTTTTCAAAACTCTGGTCAGTCTACTCTAATTGGACCATCGTAAATCCATGACAGATTTTTTAATAACAACCTAAATTTTATTTACGGTACATATTGGACATTACAATTAATTGTGTATGTCATTTACAGTAATCCTTGGAAATTTATTTTAAAAATGAACTCATTTTATTTTATTCTTTCACAATGGATGTTTCTCTCTCAGTTTTCAATGAGGCTATACCTAAACACAGGCAAAGCCTACAACAATATGAGTAATCTTGTATGAAAGAAAATTATAAGACTAAATTGGCTGATATGTAAAATTTATCTGTAATCAAGAGTACATATTTTCACTAGTGATTTTAATGATTTTTATCATTAAATAACAGAAAAATTTATTACACCTATAAATTAAGTGATTATTTTGTATGAGACAGCCAGCAATAATAGACATTTAAATATATAAAACAAAATAGACATTTTAAATATTTAAAAGAAAGAAAAAGGAAAAATGAAATGAAAGAGGTATTTATACAATTTTTTTGTCTTACCATTATTAAACTTCTTTTAAGTAATACACTCAAGCCTAAATGTATACAAAACTAATGGGGAATGATGTAATGTTGAAATCTATATTTTGTATGTTTATGGGATATATACATGTACATGTTACATAGTTTATAATTTTTATTTCCTTTTGCTGCATTGATATTTTAATGATGATCTAATGTGGTGGAATGTTCTGTATGCTGTAAATAAAGTAACTGATTTGGCCTATGTAGAGCACTGTAGAAGTGGGTGGAGAATCAGAGGGCAGGCAGGTAGGAAAGGGTGGAGTTAGTCACTCTCGATCTGTCCCTCAAAGAAGAAACATGTAGGAATCCAGGTGAGCCACAGGCTGTGGGCCATGTGGTGGAAGATTAATGGAAATGGGTTGAATTAAGATAAAAGAGCTAGCTAATAATGTGCTTAAGACATAGGCCAAACAATATAAAAGATATATGTGTGATTCATTTCTTTTGGGGACAAAAGCCGTGGTGCACAAACCAAATTCCAACCGCAGCCACACGTGCGCTAGGTCACAAACCTCCCAGACCCAAAACACGCACCGGAAAAAACTTACTACAATAAAACATTCTACAACAGATGGCTTCCCAACATTGGGCCGAACACCCGCATAAAGCCTGAGAAAGTTTAAAAAGCTTAAAAAACATTCTAGATCACTAAAACAAAGCCAAAAGTGGCTTTCTAAATTGCATATTTAAATTGATTTATGGTACAGAAAGAGCCTAGTGTTCAGGCAAAAATTTAAAAATGACTCGTCCGTGACACACAGTTTAAACTCATACTTTTCACGACAAGATTGACATAAGTGTAATTGATTTAAGGTTTCTGCTTATATTAAACAAACAAACAAAAAAAAACAGTTAAAAAAAAATTTCTGATAACATTCTCTGAGTCCGCTGTGGTTGGACAGCGGGCTCCTCTGCCATATTAAAAAGCCACCAAAAGGGGCGGAGTCAGCAATTAAAATAATACCCACATTTTAAAAGCTCTTTGAGTTAAAAAATAATTAAAAATTCTCAATAAAACAAATTTAGACTCTCAAAACCTCTAAACAGAGTACAATGTATATAAAATACACATAGGCTTCAAAGAAAAATAAATAAATAAATAAAGATAGCCCTTTAAAAAATAAATAAAAATTAAAAAGCCACAAAAAATAACAAATAAATAGAGAGTCTAAATTATAATTATTGAGTTTTATTTTAATTTTTTAACTTTTAATAAGCTAATAACAAAGAGACAATTAATTACTAAGGCTACTAAATTAAACCAATACTTATATTTTAAAGATGTCTTGACTTTAAAATCTGTTTATAAAAATATGTTACTTAAAAAAAAGTTTCTGCTTTTGTCTCCATAAAAGATCGAAACCTATAAATTAGTTCTAAACAAATGTGATTCCATTTGCCAAGGCCACCTAAAATTCTCTAATAAAAAAATTAACTTCCAAAATAGCCAGTTAAAATGATCCAGCTTCAAAACCTCATAAAATCGTCATCGTCCTTTAACAACAAAAAATAATTTAAAAAAAGCTATGTCCAATTTCTCCAAAATATTACTTATTAATGTTTGTTTTCATTTTAAATGGTTAATAGTCATAGTCAATCTTAAAAAATATATATATAATATAAAAATAATTAGAAAAAATAATGAATTACAATTAGAATGTGGGTATTATTTTAATTGCTGACTCCGCCCCTTTTGGTGGCTTTTTAATATGGCAGAGGAGCCCTCTGTTGCAACCACAGCAGACTCAGAGAATGTTATTCATTAATTAGAATTCATTATTAATTAGAAAAATTCTAATTCATTAATATAAACTTAAAGTCAATTTTATTATGCTATATATATTTTTCTACTCTTGATTAAGATATGATGCTAATATAACTCATTTAAAGTTATAATATATAATTAAAAAATACAAATCAATAGTCATCTATGATAAACAAACTTGTAGTCATGTTAGTTAAGTTTTTATAGATATACAAAAATATATTTCAATTAAATAGCCTTCAAACACTTCAAAGACATACAAAATATGACATTTAAATTATTTTAAAAACTTAAAAATTTTTCTAGACAGTGAGACAAGTCTGTACCTGACAACACCAATATATTTCAAAAAAATAATAAACATTAAAAAACTACATATAAAATTTACTTTGTGACAACAGTTAGCCACTAAAAAAAACTGTTCTAATTTTAACTGCTTAAAAATATGCTATATAAACTAGACATACAAATTCCATAAAAAAATAACCTCTAAACTTTGACAAAACAAGTCAAAATAGTTCTTCAAGTTCCTGCTTTACAAAAAACATCACCAGACATTCTTCAACACACAAGCAAAAGCCACTAATAGACTGTGTCAAATTTTCTACATCACTACAAAATATACCAAAGACTTTAGACCATAAAGGCTAAAAATAAATGCCCCAACATTACAAAAAACTTTAAATAACTGTCCAGACAGAGAAGTGTCATCTCTGTCATTTTATAGACTTTAAAAGTTACTTACACTTCCTGTTTATTTACATAATATATCCTTCTATAGTCTTTAATATAGTTAAAAATTTAATAATTATAAATATAGTTCTTTTTAGTTTAAAAAATATATTAGATATAAAACTTTAGACTCACAATGATCAAATAAATAATAAAATATTCTCTTTAATTTTTTTAAATACAAATAGACTAAATATTATGACTATAATTCCTACTTAAAAGTTATTCTATTATAATTTTGCTATATAAAAATTAAAACCTTCCTTTTTAATTAGACAAAAACGAGGAAATGTGGTGGAATGTTCTGTATGCTGTAAATAAAGTAACTGATTTGACCTATGTAGAACACCGTAGAAGTGGGTGGAGAATCAGAGGGCAGGCAGGTAGGAAAGGGTGGAGTTAGTCACTCTCGATCTGTCCCCCAAAGAAGAAGCATGTAGGAATCCAGGTGAGCCACAGGCTGTGGGCCACATGGTGGAAGATTAATGGAAATGGGCTGAATTAAGATAAAAGAGCTAGCTAATAATATGCTTAAGACATAGGCCAAACAGTATAAAAGATATATGTGTGTGATTCATTTCTTTGGGAGACAAAAGCCACGGGCGCGAACCAAGTTCCAACCGCAGCAGGCCGCGCCAGATACAAACCTCCCAGGACCAAAAGGGGGCCCGGAAAAACTTACTACAACAATCTAATGTCTCCTATTGTCTCCCTTTATAGCTTTTGTTATAAAGTCTAGTCTGTGACATAAGCATTACCCTGGGTTCCATTTCCATAAATATCATAGTTCCCACTTTCAACAATGGTCCATGCATTCCTTAAACATACAGTTTTCTTTCAGCAATGTAAGGACAGGCTTTAGCTGGATAACAGTTAAGTCACTCCTGCAAACTCACAGTTGAACATTAGAGACACAAAAGACTTCTATGGCAACTCTTCCCCACAATGACGCCCAATTTACTCAAAAAAGAAGCAGCCTAGATAAGAACCCATTGAAGGCAACTCTTAAAAATTGTGACAGGGATCTTGAAGTATAGTTCTTCACAGTTGATGGTTTCTAGATTGGGTGGGAATGGGTAAGGTTTTGTTTTCTTTAAGGGGCTGGCCACTAGGAGTTTGACCATGCTCCAATGAGTACAAAGGCAACACAAACTGGACTTGATGGTCTTTTTTCTGATTTTCTTCTTTTTCTTGGGGGAAGATCACAGGAGTAGGAGAGTGAACCTCAGACAACTGAGAAGTGAATAGGACCACTGGGGTGCATTATGTAAAACTCCCAAATAATCAATAATAATTTTATGTTGGAAAAGAAATTAAAAATAAGTACAAACAATTAAGTGACTCTGTGCCTTTTTTGTTTGTACTTTTTGAAACAAAATCTCATATTACACGAGGTGGTATTGAACTCACTAGTACCTGAGGAGACCTCAAAATCATGATCTTTCTGCCTTAGTCTAAAAGATTGGAACTACACGTCTGTGTCACCACCCACAGAACACTGCCTTTTAAAAGTCAAATCTGGACATCTGAACTCACGATAACTATCCCTTGATGAGGTTTGATACAGCCATCCTCTTGTTTTGGTGTTGGCCCTGTCTTGTTTTATCCTTTGTGCGTGACTAGCTCCAAAATTTTTTTGTCTGTATCTTCTCTTGTTTTTTCTTAACTATAGATATCTGTTTTGTGAATTCTGAGGCTTACTAAGAAGAAACAAAAAATATATTTTTGAGTAAACAAAGTATTTTGAAATGATAAGTGCCATAGTATGATGTATATTAATAAAGGGGGTAGAACAAAAGAGGTTATAAGAATATAAAAGTACATCTGCTTTTTATTCCCCACATGGTGCTTAGTATTTGATTCTGAGTCTCTCTGAAATTTGTTCCGAGTGTATTTATGTAGATACTGTTTTTACTGCATGCCAACCTGGTAGTATTGGAGCAGAGCCCTGAACATCTGCCTGAAGATGCTCTACCCAGTGAGATTTTAACTATTTTACTGTCTTCTTTCCCATTGACAATCCTCCCTTTGAGGTCAGATCTGGAGGAAAAACATTCTCTCAACTTTTGGTTATTTGGGAATGCCTTTGTCTCACCTTTTTAAAAAGTGCAGTTTTCTTAGTACCTTATTATTAGTCAAAACTTTTTTATAACTCTGTGAAAATTCATGACACCCTCTCCTTGCCTGCAGAGTTTCTGCTGACATGTCAGCCATCAGCTAATTCTGAGTATTCTTGCATCTTACTTGTATTTTACCGTTAGAGAATCTTCTTTCTTGTGTTCATCATAGAGAGCTTGATCATAAAACATCTAGGCACAGACTCAGTTGAGAGAAAAATTCAACTGATAAATGGTCTTTGACATTCTTGTACCCAGGATATATGTATTGTTCTGTTATTTCCTTGAGTAAACCATCTACATCTTTTGCATTCTTAAGTCCTTCTTCAACACAAAAAAAGCCAAACATTTCTCTGTTAATACTGTCTTGATATTCATGCTTTGTTTATTCTTTGTCATTCTTTTCTGTCACTTCAAAATAAGTTTTCAGAAAGCCTCTCTTCCTGCTGATTAATTCTGTCTTCTGGTTGACCTAGCCTGATATGAATGTCTTTTATTGTATTTTCTTTGTTGTTGTTGTTATACTTGTTTTTTTTCTTTTTTATTATGATAAAGTCATATTTTTTTATCTGTGTATATCCTTGTTCAAGCTCCCTTCCCCCTCTTTGTAATTTTTTTTTCTTTAGATTTTCTGCCTGACATCTAAAAAGGGGTTAATAGTTAAAGTATACAAACAATTTAAAAACCTAAACACCGAAAAATACACTAACAAATGGCCTGCAGAAGACAGGGGAAAAGAGGAAATATGGAGAAAGATAATAACACTGAATGCTTTTGAAAATGTCATGTAATTACCTACCTAAAATACTTACTTGGTCCCAGAACCTAGAGGAAAACCTAGTACTGCTATTCTGCCAGAAGAACATAGTAATGAACTGTCCCCTGAGTTCTTACATGCATGAGTTAATGTGTCTCTCAGACTTCATCAGAGAAGTTTCTTTTTGCAATAGATGGTGATTAATAGAGAGAATAAAAGCATAGCAAATATTCATGTTACATAGCGCCCCACCCCTCAAAGCTCAGGAATTCCTACAGAACGAAGTGGAAAGACTTTCAGAGCCAAAGGCAGTGGATGTCTATAGCAAAACAGAATTTGACAGCCATCAACATACAGTTGCCCATGAACACACAATGGCTGTGATTGTGTGTGCAAGATTATATCAGCCAAAATTCCATTGTGGTTAGGGGAGGAGCTCATGAAGTGTAACCTCTATTTGATGTGCTCTTTGACAGTTGATGGATGCTGGGAAAGAGGGAAACACTTTTATGTGAGGATTTAAGACCTAAGAGGCTACCCATGCTCCAGTAGATAGACCTATGATCTAGAACCCACAGGCATCACCAAATGGACTCAGTATGTATTAAATTTAAAAAGAAAGAGAAATTGCACAAAGTTGAGAGGGAGACATTGAAGAAATTGAGAATGAAAGGTAGATTAAATCCAAACAAATTATATGCATTACTGAATATTAAATTGGCTATATTTTTAGATTATTTGAATTTTGTTTATATCTAATCTATGTGCGCGGTACACACATGTAATGTGTGTGCATGTTTGTGTAGAAGTTAGAGGTTGATGTCAAGCTTCCTTTCTGTCACTCTATGCCTTGTATTTTTGAGAGAGGGTCCATTATCTGAATTTGAAGCTCCTTGCTTCAAGTAGACTGATTGGCAAACAAGCACCTGGGACTTACCACTTTCCATCTCCACACTCCCACCCTCTAAGCTGAGATTACAGAAAAGCTTCACAGTGCCTGGCATTCCTATTGGTGCAAAACTCTCAGGTCCTTGTACTTTACTCACTGGATAGTCTCACTAGCCCATGGGTGGCACTTTTAATTGCTTTCATCTTTTGGTTAAGTTTTTCTGACACAGTATTGAACAATTTGTCTCTCTTCTCTTGAGTTTCATCAACTGTCCTCAAATAAGTTGTTATAAATTTTCCATTTAAGAGTTATTGCATATTGGTTACTATCCAATTATTTTGCCTGTTAGGTAATGTCATGTTTTCTGAAAACTCTTATTTAAATGCTTGTTAGTATGTGATATACGTATTTATTCTAATTTTTGTGCTATATCTTTTCCCCCGCCAGAACTTTTAAGCAGGCTACTTAGTCACTTCCTTTTCTTCAGCTCTCTCTGGTGTTGTGGGTCCTGGTTTGGAATTGAGTACAACATCACATCCCACAGAAGCCAGAAAAGAGTAAAGACAAGTAGTAGCATGTGAGGCTTGCAAGTAAGTACAGAAATCACAAACAAAAAAAGAGGGTTTATAAACAACAAAATCACTTGTAGGTTGCTATCAAAATGAAGCTCATGGGTTAGAATAGCCAAAAGTGATATTTTAAAAATTATAGAACATAAAATCACTGATGGAAAGATTGAAGTTTTATCACAGTTTTGCAAAACAGGGACACATATAGGAAATAAGAGAAAGTGGAGAATGGATGCACCTCTATATTCTAAAATGCTCTAATTCTAGATTAGAGTAATTGAGTCAAAGTTTTAGAAAATAATTAGATTAAGCTAGATTTTATCCTGAAGAAAGTTTTTAAAAATTAGCAGAAAGATTTTTCACAATAAACTTTTTTGGGGGCTCATATGCCATTTCTTTTTTCCTAATATTAACTGTCAATATTCCTTATTTCATAATATCAACTTGACAAACTATCTTTCCTGGACTGAGAGTCCAAATAAGATTCATGGATTTATTAGGCCTTAAGGGCTAGTACTGATTCTAGCCCTGATCAAGTAAAGGACTAAAGATACTTAGCAAGGTAAAAGCTCATTGGCAGGAAGGAAGGATAGCAGTATGTAGCAAGAGGTGTCAAAGAGGCTGACTGGAGACTCTCCTTCTGAGAGGCAATGAAGATGTCAGTCACTATAGACTTGGCATCAACACAAAATCTGTCTGAGAGTTAAAAGGACAAAAAGCAGGACAGAGAGATGGAGAGAAACTGTTGCCAGATAACTGACTGCTTTCCATCTTCAGGGGGTGAGCAGCAGAACACTCAGCCATGACAGTGTTCTCCCTAACATGGAAGCAACTTCCAGCCTCAAGCTAATCAAAAGTGGTCACATTATTTTATATATCAAAATTTTGTCAAAATCAAACTTTATGACTATAGACAGTGTAACTCAAGATTTACCATAGAAAATGGAAAATATGTCTCCAATGTCCTGTTTTCAGGCAAAGATGGGTGGATTGGGGAAGCCATGGAGTAGTAGTCTAACAGACAAGACAAGAAACCAAAACAACTGACTTCATAAAATTATGGCTAAAGATGAAGTCATTAAAGCAGGGAACGTGGTTAGTCATAACTGGAGGGTGGATGCATGTTCTTTGTTAGGAGTGTGGTTTTCCAATGAAGCAAATCTGATTAGGATATAAAGAGGGCCAGTGAACAAAATTCTTAAAGAAAGCTGAATACTTGGAAGGCAATGTTGGTTTTCTTACATAGAATAAATGTATGAAAAGCAAAGTTTAAGCAGGAAGTGGGTAGAAATGACATTATTAAAACTAACCAAACAAACAGAGCTGTTGCTTTAAATCAAATACTCCTGGTGCCTACACATGAAGCATGTATAAAATGTTTATTCTAAGCCCAACCTTTAGTGTTACACATCGGTTTTTCAGCATTGAGAATTGACCACATGAGCTCATACATGCTAGACCAGCAAAGGGCCTCAGAGGTACATCTCTAGCTATAAAATGCAACTTTAAATACTAAATTTAAATTTTTACATTGCCTTCAAGTGAACTAGAGAAAACAGACCTACCAACTTAACAGTCATTATGAAAAGTTTCATTATGGAATTATTGTAAATAGTATCAACTACTGTGCCAGTGAAAATTTGGTGGTTGTTTAACCTAATCAAGAGTAACAATTTAGACAAAATTGGGATGGGAGCTAGATGAGTTTTTTTTTAAAGGGAATTTCAAAGGAGACACAAAGTAATGGGAAGAAAAGAACACCACTAAGTCCCCAGGAAATCTGGCCCCAGCCCACAACTAGATGAAAAAATATGCATGTTGTATAAAGCTGGGGTTTGAATTACTTATGACTAAGAGAAAAGAAACACACACAAAAAAATAAAGTATAAAGTGCACAGAAAGGACAGAGATGGGGAAGGACAGGAACAAAATGAAGAAGAGAATAGAGAAAATGGCAAACTCTACCAGTAAAGCCCAAAAAAGTTCCTGGACTTGTAAAACTTTTGAGTGAGGGAGGGACAAGTTAAATGACCATTGCCTCTATAAGACACTGTCACTCTGTCACCCTGTCACCCTTCCCATCTGAAAGTCCTTTGGTGGCAGAAATGAAAGCCAAAAATCAGTAGCTGACAGGCTTACACTCTAGACTAACAGATTTTCTGTATTAGTTCCTTGTTCTGCTGTAACAAAACATCCAACAAGAAGCAACTTAAATGAGAAATGATTTATCTTGGCTCAAGACTCAAGAAGATTGTTCTCCATTATGCTGGGGAAAGCAAAGCAACAGGAGCAGGAAGCAGCTGATTATGCTTCATCCAAAGTCAGAGAGCCTTGAGAGCAGGTGGACACTCTCCTCTATATTCATGCTGAAACACAGCACTCCAGCATACACAATACCCTTGCCCATATTTAGGGTGGGTATTCCCATTTAAGTGAACTCAGTTTAGTAGATATAGTAAGATTAGTTATCCTAGTAATTCTAAACTTCTTGAAATTGACAATCAAGACTATTCAACACACTCCCACATTGATGGACACAAGTAAGTATACACAGAAGCATATATGTGGGAATGCTGAGGTCATGGTGTCCCAGAAGATTCTTTTCTATGTTTATCAAGAATTAGTTACAGCAAATTCAGCAAAAGACTGCCACAATCCAGGCTTGCCTAGATTTTGTCTGCTATAGAAAGTTTATTTTACTGACAACATTGCATTTAGAAGAATTTGGCTCCATTTAAAACTGCTGACAGACTCTTGGATATCAACAGTGTATCTCCTGCAGTTTGTTATGCAACAGACAGTCATGTAAATGTGGACAAAAATAAAATACCAACTCAGACTCTGCATGAGATGTTCAGCAGTTTTTGCAAGTTGTGCAATGTATTCATCTTCAATCTGCATTTTCTTCTCATATTTTAACCTTTACTGCTGAAGTCAAACTTGCAAAATCACTGGGCTTGCAAAACAACTGACTGTATGAATCGGTTCTTGAGAATTTTGAATTAAACAGGAAATAAAATGCAGGGATTAAAATGGAAATTTGCACCCATGGGTTGACTTCTTCTCTCAAAGACATTAATCAGGCTGAGGCTTTCCTTGAGTTAGCTCTGCCCAACAGTATGAATAGAAACATCAAGAGGGAGCCCTGGACCCTTGGGGTTTGCATATCTCTTGCATCTATTTTGTAACTCATCCATTTGCCAGCTACTCAGAGTCACCAGGAGACAGATTGTTGTTGTTGTTTGCTACTCTTAACTGTTAGGAAATGACTCCTAATTAATCTTTACTCAGTTTAAACCACATGCAAGTTATCTAGGAATCATTATGGTTAGTTAATACAGTATTTCTGCTGAAACATAAGCAAATTTAAAGCAGTTCTTTTAAAATTTTGGAAATATAGCTTGCAATTTATTTTTACATTAATTAAATTGTTAAGGAAAACAACTGCCAGAGGCTTTGGAAAGAGGAGTCAAATAACTCAGGATAGTATAAGAAGAGGCTATGGACATTACTCACATGCCAAAAGTATGTATAGTGACCACAGAGCCCTTTCAAATTATTCTGTATACATTTTCTCAACTAAATTAAAAATCAAAATTGTTCTGGTTTCAGAAAGTAGAATAGACAAAAAGTATTGCATGCTGAAGAACACCCAGCAAATATATGCAACACACTTAAAATATGTTTAGAGTCACCTAAGAGTTAATGAGACAGAAAAGCAGGATGAAAAGATACTCTAAAATGGTAGATTTGGGGACTTAGTTCTCCCAGGTTAGTCTTCAGTTCTAGCAGAGTTGCCTGAAAAACAGAATAAAACTTTCTCCAGTCAGAATGAGGCTTATAGATTGGGGTTGTAGAGTCAATCGTTTGTCCCTGAAAAGAAGAGTGGACAGACAGTATGAAGTAGACAACCAGAAAATAACTATGGAATACTTTTTTATTATTTATTTTTGTTTTGTAATTAATTGTGCATGTCCGTGCACCACATTCATGCTTGGTGTTTGCAGCTGTCCAACGGAGGGGTTGGATGCCCTGGACATGGAATTACAGACAGTTGGAAACCATCATGTGGGGTGTTGGGAACTAAATGCACATCCTCTTCAACCTCTTCAGTGTTCTCAACCTCTACTGAAGGGCAGTTGTATAGATGAGATCTCTGAATGAGTTCATCAGTGCAAGCTGAGATTGTTGGAGTCTTGGCCTTGGGGAATAGGGGGTCAATTAAGTGACCTATGTCTTCAACTCTGATACTTAGTCCTATGCATGTGGCCCTGTGTACTTCTCTCTTTCTTTGGCCTTCCATGTTTACTGTGAATATTCCCACTAAATTGTGTAACAATGACCCCATTTTTATTTCCATTCATTTTTCAGGTCTTAAAAATGTGAACTTTTAAAACATTTCTCAGTACTCCCTTAAAGTTCTTACCTTGTTATGTACATTTTTAGGCACATGTAAAGATTTTAAATATTTTCATTATTAAATTCCATTATCTGGAACCTAATGTGTTTCTCTCTATTTTTATTGTTTTTTCCTAATTTCTAAATATGAACACAATGTTGTAGAGATAATTAATAGGCTAGATAGTCAAATTATCAGATCAAAGACTTACTAGGTGTGAACACAGCAAATACATCCCAGGTGAACTACAGAGTATTAGGAGGACTAGTTAAAACCAGTAAATATAAAAATTCTTATTTTCAGACAAGAACACATTAACATTTTAACTTCATGTAAGCCTAATACAATCTCCTATGTAGGCAAAAGAATTTGTAACACAAAGAAGGCTTGATGTGGCTCTCTGTTAGTCACAGAGCCAGAAGACATGGATCAGTGGAGTTGAAGAAGATCTGAACAGTTCAATCAAGAAACTAGATCTAATGGCTGTTGCTGATTACAAGTCAGCATTATCCTATCATCCCTCTTAAATAGATGAACAAAAGAGTGCCTTAAGGAGCTCATTCACTAGACTGCTCATGTAAGAACTCAGGTAACTACAGCCAAATTCAGATTTTTTTTTTAACTTAAACAAAAAGCATTTATTTCTCATTTGTAGAGAAAGACAAGGTTAAGTGTAGTCAGAAGTTTCTGTTCTACCCAAATATTGACTTGGAGTTTTAATATTACTTATAAATGATTAATCAATGATTCTGTTTTCAGAAGAAACGTTACTGATAGTTACAGGGATGCATATTCTCACTACTATTTGGTTATCAAAACATGCTTCAGTGGCTGCTGAGGGAAGCAGAATGAGTATTCTCTAGGAATGAGTTCCTTAATAGGTTATCTTATTATAATAGCTCAGCCCTAAACACATGTTGTTTTTAATCTATGGGATTCCATTACCAGATATTGGGGTGAAAATTTGATTGATCAAAGAAGCAGTGAGAGAAGACCAGCTGACATTCTCTCTACACGTCTTAGACCCAAAAGGGAGTTCCAAAAGTCTGCTAATCTCCAAGCCTCTGCCTTGGCCTTCCTGTGCCTATCTACCCATATACTGGGTCCTCTATGAGCTCTATGGCTGATTCTGACCACCTAGAACATGCCCCACCCCTAATTCCATGTTAACTTTATTAACACAGTCTCTGACTGTCATGGTGAGAACAAATATCATGTAACATTTTCTACTTTTTATCTAAATAAAATGAAAAGGCTTTTAACCCTAACACAGTAAAACTACATATAAATAAGAATAATTATCAGGTGTTGTCTAAATAAAAAGAAAGGGTTTAACTAACATACTGAAATTATATATAAGAACAATTATTAAATATTGTTTAAATAAAAGATAAGGTTTCAACTCTAACACAGAAAGTTTTCTACAATTGAAACAATTATCAAGTAAGAATTATAGTCACAATTCTCATTCCATTTGTATTTGGCAAATTTAGAAAAAATATTCTATTATCTGTCTTATCTTGATGAGTCCAAAGTCTTATACCTAAACCACTTTCTATCATAACATGTGTTATCAACCAAAAAAAACCTATTTTTTAGATAAAAACTTAAGCTTTTATATCTCTCAATCTTTTAAACTTTACATCTCTTTGGATCTTTCTTTACTTCATCAAACATTTTTTTCTAAGGTATTAATAAATGAATCAGTCAGTAAGATACCATTCATGTAATGGTAAATTATAGATTTAGAAAACACTTTACAAATTCTTTTTTTAAAAAACATATTAGAACCCTACTATACAAATGTCTAGTTTGCTGTGACCTTACAGAGACAACTGATTATTCTTTTTTGTTGCTGTTCTATATGAACATTCTCTCCCTAATTCGTTTTGTTTGTTTGTTTTTATTTTTATAGAATAAAGTCCCATTTTTTATCCATGTATCTCCTTGCTCTAATTGCTGTTGTACAAAATATTGACACAATGGAAATTGTTTAACATTCCTTGTGGCAGAACTTTCTAATGGTACCTTTTAACAGGCTGGGAATTATTATAAGCAGGCATTGTGAGGGCTAGTTTTTCTCTATCTTGTTCATGTGAAGGTGTAGTTAAAATAAAAACTTTTAAATCAATCACTATAATAAACTATTGTTCAAGTACTAGAGAAGGACAATTGTCCATTGACTGTATCATCTTATTAATAGCACTGAGATCTTTTACCATTCTTCATTTTCCAGATTTCTCTTTAATAAAAAAAATAACACAGTATAATTCCAAGGACTGGTTAATTATTCAGTATGTTGAATATTGAGCTACTCCTGTACCAACTATTTTAAGGCCTGTAATTTTTCTAATGTCTAAAATCATTGTTCTACACATACAGGCTTGTCAGTTAACCATTTCATAGGTAGGCCTGTTAGTACCTTTGAAAGACCAACATATATTATGACTTGCTTATGTACAACCTAAATTGTCTGTCACTTTTCTTGATATTCCTTTTTAATATTTCTTTCAGAAACATTTCTTATTTTATGATTTGATTCTGAGATTGGAAGAATGTTAATCTGTGTTTTTCATTGCTGTTACAAATCATGTCTCAATAAATGTATTGCTATGTAAGTCTAAGCCCCCTTTTACTTTGTGAATTAGCAGTTTCAAAAACCAAAGATTCAATAAGTATTCCTCTGAAATCTGGATCTGATACTATTTTCTTTACAGCTATAATCAATCTTTGGAAAAAACCAAATAAAAACAAAAAACAAACAGTAAGTACTTCTTTTGAGCCTTATATAAATTAAATAAATTACTCAAATCTCTTCTCATTTTTAACATTTTTTTCAAGCATTAAAAGCTGCTAGACAAGGTTAAACAGACCAATCCATGAGCAGAAAACCAACCAATCACTGAGCATGGAAATCTCAGTCAGATCTCAATCAGAGCTCAGGGATTGAAAATCTGACCAATCCTCACTCAAATCTTTTCCCTGGAATGCCCTCCCCCCCCAAAAAAGTCCTGCTGCCTTCTCCCACCCTGGGCTTTGGCAGCCAATCCTGAATTCTTTCCTCCCAATAAATCTCTTAAATGAGGTTTGGGTGAAGACCTTCTTTTACCGGAGCCCCGAAGGAGTCTGGTCACAACAGCTAAGGGCTGCAAAGCTGAAGCCTTCCTCTAAGTACACTCCAGGGAGGCCAGAGCAGTTCTC
>PVIH01005736.1:0-119931 GCA_004025045.1 Sigmodon hispidus | reverse complement strand
TCTTTGCCTCATTTTGTGCCTTTTTTATTGCTTCTATTTCAGCTTTTAGTTCCTGGCATGTTTCTTTCATAGATTTGTTCATCTCTTCCAATTTTTTGTTTGTATTTTCTTCTATTTCTTTAAGGCTATTTTTCATATCTTCTTTGAGAGCTTCGATGATCATCAAAAAGGAATTTTTGGTGTTGCTTCCTTCTGTTTCTTCTTCATTGCTCAGTTCAGGTCTTGTATTTGTAAGATTGCCACTTTCTTCTGGATTTACCTTGTTGTTCTTTGTATTATTATGTAATTTTTTGCACTGATGTTTGCCCATGGCTTCAGTGGTTCACAATTAGGTGGCTCCTGGTCAGTTGTGGCACTCGGGCTTGTGTGCCTCCTGTCACCTCTCTAGGTGGGGTCTGAGTCTGTCCTACAGGGACCTCAGTCGTTATCTGTTCACTCAGTTGGAGGTGGAGGTGGGTAGCGGTGCAAATTCCCTTCAGCAGCAGCTGGGGGTATGGTGACAGGCAGACTTTATCTGTGCCTGCTACAGAGTGCGCTGGGACTCTCTCTGCAGACAGCACCTGGTCCCGCAAGTGGAACTGGAACCCAATGGGAGCTCAACTCTCCCTCCCTGGCTTGGATATAGGTGCTTGGGCCTGGTGACCCCTCCTCACCTCTGGGTGGGGTCTGAGTCTTTCCTTCAGGGACCCCTGTAGTTATCTGTTCGCTCAGTTGGAAGTGGAGGTGGATAGCCGTGCAAATTCCCTCAGCAGCAGCTGGGGGGAACGTGACAGGCAGACTTTATCTTCGCCTGCTACAGAGTGCGCTGGGACTCGCTCTGCCCCTCGTTTGAACACATAATGTGTATTTTATAAACATTTCTTTTTTAGAGTTTATTTTAGTGGAGAGGGCAGTCTCATGCATGGATAAATAGAAACTAAATAAAGTATGAAATTAAACAGTTCTTTTAGTATAGCTTTATAAAAATTGCATTAAGACCGGTGACAATTTATGCAGTTGTTTGGGAAGAAAGTCACTATTGTCATTTTTAGGTAGTACTATGATGAGCAAACACAAAAGTTTTTCTTCATGAAAGAAAATATGCTTCTATTATACCCATAATTGATGACTCCCTTCTGAAAGAAAGGTAACATGAAAAAAGTAAATTGATACTTGTAGAGACAACAATGCATTCGCTCCCAATTGTATTTGGACAGACTTTTATATAGTAAGAACTCTTCTTAGGACATTTTTCTGCATTTTAAAAAGTCAATAAGATTCCATATTCTACAAGTATTTATCACCCTTGCAAAACAGAGGCCAGCTTATTTTAATCATGCTTTGTTGATTCATTTAATAGAAAAGCACCCACCATTTCAAACTGTAGGTAATCAAATCCCTTGTGTTAAGTGACTAGCCTCATCTCAAGTAGAACATATCACTGCACACAAGGTACAGGAAGTAAGTATTCTTGCCTAAAAGAGGTAGCATCATGAAACATTGCCTACAAATTGTTGACGTTATCAGATTTAAAACTCAATAACAATTGTAATTTTCTACAATTGAAAAGCATCTTTCGTTTTTTTGCTACCCCCTGGGAAACAAAAACTGATTTATTGCTGGCCAGAGGTCTTAGCTTGCTGCAAACAGGGTCCAGACAGAAATGATTAATGTTTCTTTCCAAATTAATTTCAAGCTGTCTAACTTAGCTATTTCCATTTTCCCCTAAGTAAACAACAGATCTGAATTTTCTATTACAAATAGCAATAACTCAGCCTTGCTTTAGGATATACTGTTTCCTCTCTAATCTATATGTGCCATCCCTTAATATCACATGCATTTCTTCCCTTATAAAAAGATCCAGCCTTTATAGTCACTTACTCAATATGAAGCAGTATTGAGAGCAAGAAAGAGATTCCCTTGAGCCATTTGATCTTAATAATCCTAACATGTGCACACATGAGGTAAGAGGCATCATTGTCGAATGCATCAAAGTCAGGCTTTCCCAGAGAGAATTTCCAACTCAAATAATTAGGATGATATCTTTGTGGAGCAAAAGGTAAGGCGAATGAAGATCATAAGGAACAAGGCAGTTTTGGAGGATGTCATTTGTCATGTCATCTTTTTTCATGCATCTATTTTAGTACACATCTGCATTGACACATGATGCAATATTGGTCATCGCAGAAGCCTTCCGATATCTGAGGAGGCAGCGAGTGGATGTGTCCCGCAGAGGCAGTGCTGGAGACTGCTTAGCGAATCCTGCTGTGCCCTGGAGTCAAGGAATTGATATTGAGAGAGCTCTGAAAATGGTAAAGACAATTATTTGTTGGAGTGAGTGGGCCTTATAAACACACACACACACACACACACACACACACACACACACACATACATACACAAATGAAACCTCAGTCCTAAAAAGAGATGTACTAAAAGGAACACCATCTCAGGCTGTACAGAAAAGATAAATGTGGATGGTCACCCTAATCTAGAATTTCACCAATAGAAAGTTCTACAATGAACTTTTAAAAATATAGTAAATATAGGACAAATAAATTTTTGGTTCTATGATAAATGAAACTTGGTACCCTCTGAAATTATAGATTAAATGTATAAAAGTAGGTTAAAAATAACATATCTTCTATAAATGTGACATTTCCTAGGGAGACTGGGATATATTATAAGAACTTCCTACCTTCAAGATAAGCATTACAAAGGACAGCAGCATCCTTGGGCTCATCAGACAAATTATGAGCCGAATGGACTGTGCAACTGTAATAGTATTTCTGTTGTCAAAAAGAACACTTGTACTATTCTGTGTGGTGGAATGCAGGAACATGATGCATTTCTAGGCCTACTTAAGAGGTTTTTGCCCAGTGCTGCAAAGAAAAAGCCTAAAGAAAAGTACAAGGAATCAATGGATAGACCATCAAATAGGTCACTTGTTTTTAGTATTTACTGGGTAGGAGATCATTTAAGGCTTCAAGCAGTGTCCTTTGAACAGATTCCATTATTTACACTAGGAGCAACATCACCCATTCATTGCAGCTATCCAAGCAAGAGCTCTTTCCTGAATATTTATTTTATGCCTGCCACATGTGCCTGCATGCATTAAAATGAGCCTTCAAGAGTACAAGAATCTCTTCTTTCCAACTAATTATCTTGATGTTTGGGACATCCAAATGAACAAAGAGATAGGCCATCGTAAGATAATTCTGTTCACAGCCCAGCAATGAAGAATTGGGAACAGCCTCATAACGTACATCATTTTGTGTAGTTGGCTCTCTCACTGCTGCCTTAAATTTGCCAAGTTGGATGCATTCAATCAAAAGAGGTTAGTAGCCCCTGTGTGTCTCTCTCTTAGAGAGAGATATGAGTCATTCTCCTATCATGCAGACTTTTATGTCATTATGTCAATTCCCTAACAAATGCCCTAAGTGTAGTTATGGAAGCAGCACTGCACGATTTTGAAGAGCAGTTAATTAAATTCAACCTTCCTAGCAGTTACAAGATTTGTATTGTCAGGTGAAATATAATGATGAGTGAAATATAAAACTGCCTCAGAGTGAATCAAAAGGAGTTTTCATCAGCAAGACCTCATGGGGCAGGATCCAGCATTTCTAATTGATTGGCCATTCATAACATATACTACCACCTTCCCCAAAGAGATAAGTGCCTACTAGGATAGAAAATAAAAAAAAGTTGGCTACAAAATAATTACACCAACTATCCTGTCCCACAGAAAAGTCCCATGTCTAACTCACTAATAAGTTTAAGTGATAGGCCAAATAAGTCACCTTTCTTTCTAGGCCTTAATGGTCACTTACCTTATCACAGGGATCCTTCAGCTCTTTGTACAGACCAACTTATTTCTACTGCTTTAAAAAAAATCTAGAAAGCATTGGACTTTTCCAAAAGAATATAGTTCCTCAGTGAAACTGTACCATTCAAAGGGACTTAAAATAAAGCTCATCTAAAATACTAAATGCTTTACTATATTAAAAAAAATCTCCCTTTATTTGAGTTCATTAAAAGTGAGTTGCTACAAACATGGTCCATACACGATGTACAAACATCCTTTCTATGACTAACACATAACTGTTTCTCAGTAAATCATTATCTCTCTCTAAAGCAATCTAGAAACAAAATAACTGTGTATAGATAGAAACATGTATGGGACCCATTTAAATGAATATATAACCATGCCATCTATTCTGCATTTAGTAGCCCCTACAGGTATGTATCAGGCTCTATATTAGTATACAAATATGAGATAATCTAAAGAAACCTCATATTTTAATTGCATTGGAAAACATTTAAAAAAAGATGTCTCTTATCTTGAGATGTTCCCAATCTATCAAAGGAGTCAGAATGATACAGAGGGTTAAAATTATAGGTAAATCATATGCAAGGCTACTTGGAATAAAAAGGGATTCTAGATGAGGCAGTAGAAACCTGTCACTGACATTCATTACCAGAACACATCCCTAAAAATAACTTCACTTAGAATGGTAATCCAATTCTATTCTTGCTCACCAAAGACTTCAGTCATGGTACTAGCATCTCTAGGATACCTATTGGCTGTCCAGTTCATAAATCAAGTTCAGATTAACTGGATATTTTGCAATATATAATTCTTAGTGGGACTTGAAAGCCTGAGTAAGTGAAGCAATGATGAATTTTTTAATAAGTCTTATACAATTGTCTCTGCCTTGTCTGACATCATATTATGCATCAGTTCCATCCTACTGGGTAAGTCATCTTTGCATCAATAATGGTCCATTACTTTACCTAGAACTGTCATTTCACATGGTCTGCAAACTTAGTGCTTGGTCCAATAGACAAGTTTCCATATCAGAATAGTTCCATAGTATTCAACTGGTACTAAGAAACCACCTACTTAAAAAAAAAATCTGAAAGCCTTGTTATCAATTTTCTCCTTGGAAGTGTAACCCGATTACTATCCCTGACTTGTTTGTTAGCTTGTCATTATCTAGAAATGAAGAAAAAGGTATTTTGCCAGTTTATCCTAAGAAAACAAAACAGATTGTTTTTCTTTGACATCTCTGACCCTTACTTAGAAAGTGAACAATCCAGATAGACTGGCAGGTAGGCAGACAATCTTTATTTGATAGCTCTGCACTGTAGAGCAGATAAAGAAATCTGTTAGCAGATATTACCTCTTATTTTTTAAGACTGATCCCAGAGCCTGGCAGCACTATAACATATGTGGACTCTGAATTTGGCATCTTGATACAGGGATGCAGCTCTAGCACATCTATCTTGTTATCTAGCATTCTATATTCCTGATCCCTTAAAGCCAATATATTTTATCAGTCTTTGAATTGTTTCTCCATCACATTCATGCTTTCTGCTACCTATCAGAACCTTGGCATATAGCTTAAATAAGGGGAACTGTAGAAGTTCATAAATGAACAACCATCTTGAAAAATAGCTATTTTTTTCATAATTAATACAGCTTGAAGCTGGCAGGAAGATTCCATGGGTTAAGGTGCTTGGTGCACAAACCTGATGATCTGAGTTCAATCACAAGGAAAGGAGAGAGTCAACTCCTGAAAAAATGTCCTCTGACCTCCACATACACACACTGTAGCATATGTGCATCTGCATTCATACATTCATATTATATACACAAACTAATAAATAATTTTAAATGTTAACATATCTAGAATGTACTGTTATTTTACTATATGCCAGATATTACTCAGATCTCATTTAATCATCTAAATAAGAGATTGGTACTTCCAGGATTTTCCATTTTACAGATTAGGACCACTGAGTCATGTTGCAGAAACCAGATTATTTTCAGATATTGGAAATATCAAGATAAGACACAATGACAGCTCCCAAGAAACTTATAGTGAAGAAGAATTCATTACTAGTCAGTCTAAAGTACAGTCTTAAGAAGGGAGTACTAGAAATGTTAAGTCTTTAAAACACTAGTTAGACATCTCACTGTAACTACCTCTGATACCTACTCAAAACATCAAAACTTAAAGACAGAGAATACATATTGCTAAGAAAATGAAGCTCAGTGAAGGCTTGATCTGCCTCATGGAATAAAATGATGTGAAATAAAAATCCTCAAAGATTTTATTCTAGATACCTAGAGGCAACAATTTTAAAGCTAGTGTAACTTTTTGCCTTTTTCCATTTTTACCAGGTACAAGTACAAGGAATGACTGGAAACATCCAATTTGATACTTATGGACGTAGGACAAATTATACTATTGATGTATATGAAATGAAAGTCTCAGGCTCACGAAAAGTAAGTACCCAAAACAGACAAAAGAAATGTCTTTCTGAATATGCGAGCATTCCCACACAAAAAGATACATGGAAATATACAAAGAAAAGTCCCACTTGGTGTTTTTTTTCTTTCCCTCTGCTGAGGAGCATAGATAAAATACATAGGGTTTGTAATCAGGATGATCCAACCACGTTTTTAAAGGACAATGACTTTCTGAATCTAGTTGTATAAAAGTAGGAGACTCACATGTTATTAACAGTTTTCTAAACAAAAGGAAGGAATCACAAACATTATAGCATGCTATTAAACAGAGTCTTCCAAGGCAATGTGATATTTAGCAAGGAAAAATAAAAAATAAAACTCTATTTTGCCCACCCACCACCAAAAATCTTGGGGCAAAATACCTTTCTTTCTCCATTGCTGAATTTTATATGGCCAGTTGGCTTCTATCATACTAACAGTTGAGTTAGACATAAAGGGGATTTCATAGCCATATGATAGACTCTTAGGCTATAAACTATCTTGTGTTACATCTACAGGCTACTAACTGGCTTTCTACTCATTCTGCAGCTCCAAATATTTTTGCTGCTATAGAAATTTAATGACAGAAAAAGTGATCATTACGTGGTAGGCTAAAGGATTTTGCAGAATATCAGTGAGGGTGAGGTGAGAAAATGGATGCTCAAAAGAACAACAAGCACTCCTCTGTGTGTCTGTATATCCTTTTTATCTTGAGGGCAGTAACAGATAGAAAATGGTGTACTAATCCTTGTAAATCTCAAGCTACTTGAAGCCCACTTAGTTTTTCTTCAGAGAAAAACAGGCATCCAAGTCAAATGTCTGTTCTTTCTAGGCTGGTTACTGGAATGAGTATGAAAGGTTTGTGCCCTTCTCAGATCAGCAAATCAGCAATGACAGTGCATCCTCAGAGAACCGGACCATCGTAGTGACTACCATTCTGGTAAGTGTGGACATACAACAAGCAGACTTTCTTTTTTTATTTTTTATTATGAGTAAAGTCTCATTTTTATCCATGCATCCCCTTGTTCAAACATTCTAAAAGTATTATTTAGTTCTAAGAGCCCTTATCAGTTCCAAAAGTGTTATTCAGCCACTGTTGAGTTCATGCATGCAAAAGTTATAACATGACAGCTGTTCAGGAACCTCAAGTACCTCTCCATGGTGAACAAAATGTTGCAACACACAATGGAATCTTATTTATCCACAAAGAAATACTAAATTTAGAGTTTCCAGGAATGTTTGCAGAACTGGAAAATACTATAATAAGTAGTATGACCGAGGCTCAGAAAAACAAACACTACATGCTCTCTCTCATATGCTGATATTAATTTCCAATTGTTAAGTATGGGTATTTAAATAAGAATAAGTATGAGTAAAGGCCAAGAAACTAGATGGTGGATCTATGAGAGCAAAGAGACATTAATGATGATAGGAAGGGAAACTGAACATATGTTCTATCAACATGGAAGGGAAAATACTGGAGACAAAAGGGTACCGAGGAAATACAGGTGTGGAGGGAAAGAAAAACGTGGAGATTTGACCAGAACTAAATATATATGAAGGTTCCTTCAGAAAATCAAAAGGAAGGAAGAAAGAGGGGGACAGAGGGGAAGGCTCAGTTTGTAGTTTCTTTCCACCAAGCCTGATGACCTGAGATTGATGCCCAGATCCCATATAGGTGAAGGAGAGAACCAGCTCTGATCAGCTTGTCCCTCTGACTTCTATACAAGCACCATGATATGTGCTCATTTGCCATATACACCCAAAAGAAAGAGAGAAAGAGAGGGAAGAGGGTGGGTGGGTGGATGGATGGATAGATGGAATGCTTGATGGGGAACAATTTTACATTATCCCTTCAACTTCTGCCCACAAAGAATTATGCTTAACCTGAAACATAAAATCTAACTCTTTATTGTATAGAGTTGTCATTTTATGAAAGAAAATGTTGGATCTAACACTGCTATGTATAATCATGCAAGTCACAATTTTTCTAATCCTCAGAATTTTATTTTTGCAATTTGTATGGTGTAAATAAATGATTATATTCTCCTACCTATGCCTTAGAACCATTTCAAGGCACAATTAGCCATATAGAGGTATTCCACAAAATTCAACACACTATAGACATTTGAGGGAGTAGTGTCAGTTTTAAAGTAGTTTTCCAAAAACTATTTTTAAATGAAGTACATACCTCAGTTAAAAAACAAGTACAACATTTAAATAGTGCAGATCAATTCTTTTCTTTCTCCTTATTCTGAGAACTGTATAGAGCCCTGCATATGGGGAAAAAAAGAGTGAGCCAAACACTTCAGCAGTTTTCGATTCAGTGAGCTCCCAACCTACCTCAAATTGATACACTAGACTGAACTAACCCACCTTGGGACCCCTTGTTCTCCTTGGGAAAAGAATGGGGGGATGGGGTGGAGGAGAAACTGAGGGAGAAAAAAATCAAAGGCAGTTCATTTTTATGTTGTAAATGGTTCTGGCCCCAACTTTCCAGGCCTGGACCAAAAGTTTAATCTCACTCTCTCTGGACCCTGCTTTGCCTCAAATAATCACCCCACAGGCTTGTATTATTTTTATGCTTATTGATTTAGGGCCCAGGCATATTGCTAGCTAGCTCTTGCTCTTAAACTAACCTATCTTGTTCAGCTGTGCAGCTAGGTACCTTTTCTCAGAGCTGCATTTCAGCTTCTTTCCTCTCCGTTTGCTGCCATCTCATAGTCGTGTCTCCATTGCATCCCTGTGGTGTCTGTCTGGTGGCTCTACCTGGCATCTGTTTCTGTTCTTCCTGTACTCAGAGTTTTCTTAGACTGGTAGCCCTGCCCATACTTCCTGTCTGCCTTTGGCCAATCAGCTTTTTATTAAACCCATAGGTGGGGATAATTTTTTAAAACATAACATATAATCCCACTACATTTTTTATGTACTCAAGGAGATAGCACTTCCCAACTCAACTAAATCACAAGACTTAGGTGATAGAAACTAATCCTTCTTTCAAACTTGAGAAAAGAAAAACTTAAATGTTTCCCTACTTTATTAAATTATCAGTTAAGGGCTCCAAGGAATACATGGCTCCATGAATAGCTGATTAAGGTTTCTTCCTTATTAAGTAAAAAAATTTTAAAAATAGTTTCCATACACTAAGCCTCAATAGCAACAAAGGGGGAAATGGCTTTCTATTATATTTACTATCTCTTAGGAAAAAATGGATAGGAATAACATTTTGTTCTTTTTTTTTTCTGGCCCAAAGGAATCACCATATGTAATGTATAAAAAGAATCATGAGCAACTGGAAGGAAATGAGCGCTATGAAGGCTATTGTGTTGATCTAGCCTATGAAATAGCCAAACATGTAAGAATCAAATACAAATTATCCATTGTTGGTGATGGTAAATATGGAGCACGAGATCCAGAGACTAAAATATGGAATGGCATGGTTGGAGAACTTGTCTATGGCGTAAGTACTTTCAGGTCCACTGTTACTTATTTCTGTGTTTTCCAATTAACAAGAAAATGGAAGTTTTAATGTTCAAGCTTAAGATTTATCAGATTTCAGAGTATTATTAGTCTGTAAAAACAGTTTCTGATGAAAGGTAGACTGTCAATATCATCCTTTGAGCATGGGATTATTTTACTAAAAGAAATCTAGAAGTGAGGGAGTTACTTGGCCACATTAAGCACAGCTGTCCTCTACTGAGAGTCTGTTCCTTCTGTATTCCACTGACTCTGGTACCAGAACTACCTTCCTATGTAGTTGCCTTCTACCATCTTTCCTCATTGGTCCCCTTATGTCTAATAAACCAGTATACACTATGAATCCTACTAAGTCTCTCAAACCTGAATGCACTTTTCATCCCAACCAACATTGCCACTTTCATTTAGATTTTTACCATTTGTTTACCATTGGTTACTGTATTCCTACATCTGTAGATCTACATTACTGCAATTTCCCACTTTAAAATCCATAATAAAACTTTAAGAATGCTACAGTGGTATCTTCACAGCTCCTCAGTGACTTTTTGGTCTCAGGGATAATCAGATCTTAGGCAAACCAATGAGGCATATGAGGATAAGTACAACTGACCACCAGAATTGCCCATTGGGTAAACCAATCTTTAATAAACTAACCAAAATGCAGATGGTAGCAGGGGATATTTAGTTATAATAAACAAAAATCAGTGACAATGATTGGTATCTGTCCAGACAACATATACTGAGAGGACAAATGAATTGAGGTGGGGGGTTGCTGAGAAGTCATAGCTTATAAGAATCAAACATCCGTGTACCTATTGGACTGAAGATCAGGAAAATGACTCTCGTGGTAGCGCGTCATTTTTCAATCATAAGAGACTACCGAGGTCATTCAGTATGTTTTTTAGAACAAGCCTTTGGAAACAAACATAAAGGAAGGAGCTTATTTCTAAAAATAAGGATACAGAATGGGAACTAAGGCTTTAAATGAGGCTGGGCCCCAGGTATCAAAACTGGGACATTGTTCTCTTGCCAGGCAAACAGTACAGTAACTTGAACCCCCACTTCCATCTGTGGAGCTGGAGTCAATCACCACCTGTCTTAGGTCAAGGTTGGCCCTGGGAACTGGGGCAGGTCTGAGTTGCAGATGAAACACAAGTGAGTCCAAAAATGAGAAAGAGATTTTCTACTTCCAGAGAGAGGCAGACAACCCAGTTGATTTCTGAGGACCCCTCAACCACTATGACATAGCACTAGTCCATCCCCTTCCAAGTAACAATGTTTTCTCTTTCTTGCCCCTCATCTTCCCAACACTCAAAAGATATTGTCATGCCTACAGCTCTCCCTGTACTTAGTATATAATCTTAGACATAGGGAAGCTTCCTTTTTACTTATAATGAATCTAAACCACAATAATGGGTGACAAAGGTTCATTAATCTGAGCCCATGGTGGGAAAAATAAGGTAATATTTTTGTTATTATTAGCCAGCACTTATAGAGCGTTCACTGGCTACTACCTACTGTGCTAAGTACTTTACAAGCATTATGTACCTTAATCCTCACAACATGCATTTGAAGAAGTTCCATTAGTAACCTCATTCTATGTGTGAGAATATTTAAGCTAAGAATTGAAGTCACATTCCAGAGACCAAATATCCTGCAGTGCCTGTCTTAGTTGTTCAGGCTTCTATAAGAAAGTATATTAGACTAATGGCTTATAATCAACAGATATTGATTTTTCACCATCCTCAAGACTAGGATAGTTATGGTCAAAGATTCTATTGTCTAGTAATTATGAATTTTCTGACTCATAAATTGTAGCTGCTTGTTGCATATTCACATTAGGAAAAGGGCAATTGGTCTCGGAAGCCTTTTATATAAGAGCATTAATCCTATTCATGAGAGCTCTGCTTCATGGACTAACCACTTCCTAAATACCCCATTTCTTGATAACATTACCTTACAGATTAGAATTTCAACATATGAAGAAAGGCACAAACATTCTGACCACAGCAAGAGCACAGTGACTTGAATTTAGGAACTTAGTGTGCTTTTAATCAGTTCACTAGACTGCCCCATAGCTAAAGTGTTGTTTCAGGCCCATTCCATCTGGAATGATAGTTAAAATTTATTATAAAAGGCATTTGGTGCTTTATCCATTCTGGAGAGAAGTTATTGAGTGAGGCCTTAATAGCATGGCAAGAAATTGAGGGTGTCAATTTCTACTGCTCCAGTTATCTGATGTGATCTAGTCCATAAGTTCACAAGCCCATCAAAACAAAATAGCCAGAGCTCTGCTGTGTCTCCAAAGAAACCTGGCACAGTCTGGAAATAGACCAGTGTCCTCCTAACATTCAGCAAGACACAGTGATATAGGGTAAAAGATTTCCTGACATTCTTCAGATGAAGTACAGTTCTCTCGTGGTGTTTTGGTTTCTCCTCTAGGATGCCCTCCCTGAAGCACGGCTTCATCTCTACCTCTTTTTCTTTTAAGTGAGGGAATTTGAGAAGCACAGAGTTCTTTGTTTAGTAATTCAGATCTCATCTCCTCAATTTTGAAAAGGTGAGATTTCTAGAGCAACCTTTCACTCATTCCCCTGCTGCTTTGGGGAGAGTGTTCCTTTCTGCCAAAGAAGACTCTTAAAGGAACATCCTCTCCTGACCTGGAGGAAGTCTCTGATGTTTTCTGAGCTGAATAATACAAAGTGATTCTGGAACAGCGACAGCAAACCATCCACTGAAGTGGACTGTCAAACTCCACTTTCCTCTAAAACCTAGGAATATAGAAGCTAGACTTTCCTGTCATGCTTGGAAAAAAGCTTGCTGTCAGAGATATCATAAGCTAAATGTGCCCTCATATTCATGTAGGAGTTTTAATCTTTTGGCATTAGAAAGTTGTCAATGTCTCTTTTCATGACAGAAATTGAGAAAAAAAATGAAAAAAATAGGCTTGCATTTCTGGTAGACCTGACCTCTTGTGGTTTGCAAGTTGATTCAGAGGAAGTGGAAAACCTTGTAATGATTTCCCACAGTGTTTAATGAACAAAAAGATGAAGAATGAGGAATGACTATTTGCATTTAACAGGAAAACTACACAGATATGAACTGCTTTATCTTCCCAGTGCTATCTCTTATGCTTTTGGTATATATTATAGATCAGAGCAGGAAAATGATGAAGGAAGGCAGAGCCAGAGAAAGTTTGCCAAAGACATTTCTGCATCTCCCATAAAGTCCCAAGAAAAAAGTCAAAATGAATTAAATCTATTAAAGAATAAAGAAGTCAATTAGTCTCTTTTCAGGTGGTTCCTGAATTTTTTTCCTCTAAAGAAATTCAAATCAAAGTTGATGCTAGGGCACCTTGTATCTCTAAGAAGGTTATTTTTGAAACAAACGTCAGCAGCATACAATGTGCCCCATTACGTAAGCCCTTCAGTACATTGTGGTCTTGAAACTGTCCACCTGCTTTTAGCAATTTTGATTTTGAGCTGGATTTCTGTAACACTGCCACATAGTAATCATTCCAGCTCAAATGGCTCACACACCACCAGTTTTTACTGCTCCCAAGTAGCGAATGTTTTAAGAGGGCATTCTCAAAGAACATTTTGTGGCTATCAGGATTCTTAAATATTTCTTAGCCAAATATGCAATTCATTTTTACAGATGACTAGCAGATCCACCAGGGACTAAACATTATCATTGCCCATTGAGTAAAAGATTGAAGCTTCATGGAAGACAGAAATGACAGGAATTTCCCAGAGAGGATAAATGGTGGCAAATTTTGACAATATCACAAAATTCACAGTTTGGCAACTCAAATGCCAGTCTGCCAGGCCTAGTGTCCTGTCCACTGGTTTACATTGGCTCAGTTCACTAAGCTTGTCAGCTTATGGTTATCTTAATGTTATTTCAGTCAGAGATGTCATTTCTTCCTGGCTTTGGGGTATAGGGCTTGCATTCTAGCTGGATTATGTGCTATTCCATCCAAGATATTTATCAAATTTCTATGTGCCCTCTAGGACAAGGCAATACAAATCTCTAGTTATCTCTTGAAATATTTAAAAATACAGTGTATATAGCTGGGAAGCTCTGTCCTTAGAGAAGATATATGACCTAACAATTTTTTAAGGCAAGAAGAGGGCTAGAAAGAAATTGGAGCCCCAGTTCTGAAGAGGACACCTCCCAGTGGGCCATTTCCAGGTTCCTTATGTTCTTAGCACCTAGATGCAAGAATAAGGAGTATGTGGGATTACTTTTGGAAAAGGCCAGAAAAGATACTTTGCAGATTCATTTATCCAACCTAAAATACAGTGGAAAGCTCAGGGATGGAGATGGGATTGGCATATGTTGATTCCAAATCACAGTCTTTGGGAGTCCCAGACTATTTCCCACTCCCAGAAGAAATGGAAACTCAACAGATACTACTTAACTGACATTTCTTTGCCTATAATAAATTACCTTGGATTATCACTGTCCAAAGATAGATTTATTTTCCATTAACAAAGCCAAAAAGTCAATCTGTCCTTCCAGTTAAAGGCAGAGAGGGAAAGATCCAGTAACAGATGCTGTACATTCACTTCTAGTCCTCTGATTGCCCTGGGCTCTGGCAGAAAGGACTGATGATTTGATAAAAGTGCTCCTCTACTGTAAGGACACATAGACTCCAGGGAAGAACATTAATGATACATGGAAATCTGCTATTCTAAGCAGAGGGGTGGGGAAAGATTTCCAACCAAATTTAGCATCACACAGCCTTCATCCTGCTCCTGGGATGCCCATTTATCTTCTCTGGGTCTTTAAATCCCACAGCTCCCCAAGGACAAGGAGTCCAAATCAATAGACCCATACTAGGACATCTGTTCTGGACAAAGAATTGAGGAGATCCTGTTATGACCCTGCATGTTGTTGCACTGGTTTAAATAGGCCTCATCCCTTTATCCAGATCTTAACAATGGCAGACAACAAATATCTAATAGAGTACAGCCAATAAAGCAGTTTAATCCCTGTCCCTAGCACACAGCAATTATATTTCTATTGTCCAGCTTAATTCTGCTCCACTCTTTTTTCTAACACATTTAAATTTTCCGGAAGAAATGCCTATACAAGGCCACTAGAGCTTTATGCTTGATTCAGGAAGCAGGTTTCCGATCATGTCTGCTTCCCTTAAGTAGCATATAGTATGATGTGCATGATAGTCTCCTCCTTTCTTCCTTTTCCCCGAGCTATAAGAAAATGCTTTGAAACAGTGGCTGACAAGCTCCTGCTCAAACATAATCTCCAAATGGGTTACAAATTTTATATCAGCTAATCAGATGAAAATACTTTAAGATGTAATAAGCCTTCCAGCTCAAACAATTTGTTAAATTACAGTTAAACTAAATGTCATCTCTGCTTAAAACTTGTCAGCTTCTCAAGTGCGTGGTCCCTGTGCATAGGAGTCTGTCAGGGTTTAGATTTTAAGATATTTACAACTTTGGCCGCCCACCTATGAAAACTGTTATAAATCCCCTCAAGCTAAATCCCCTCCAATAATGCAGTTGCTTGGGTTTGTCACTGGTTAAGTGGGGAAAAAAAATATCAAACCTAATTTAGTGTGTTTACTGAGCCCACACAGCCATTCTTAAGCTGCTTGATTAAAATCCTTTAAGTAGTCAAAATGCAAGTTAAACCCCTAGTAGATGATCCTCACACAGAGCTCTTCCCATTTGCTGGTTTTCACTTGTCACCTGGAGCACCCTCGTACCAAGCACTTACCCACCTAAGGTTCTAAAATGACTTTCCTGCTGCTTTACCAGCAACGGCTTGATGACAAAAGGCTGCTGGAGTGGCTCAGGACACCAGAAGAGAGATCCTTGATTATTAAGCTAGAAGCTCACCTGCTCCATAGTCCTTGCCATAATTCTTCATATTTGACTCTAGTCACAGCTGACTTACATTAAATTGAACAAATATCAAGGGAGGAATTTCGGGGTGGTAGATTTGAGCCAAACATGCTATATGTGTGTATGCATATTAAGTCCAAATATTTTTTAAAAAGGATTTCATTTGGGTGGTTGCCTTTTTAAGGTTTTCATCAGTATCAGCCTGATAAATCTTTAATTTTTCTGTGAAGCAGCCTCCCTTGTCCATATGCCATGACAGTCCCAGGTGACCTAACTGAAGATTTTTGAACACTTACTAGTCATCTATTTCTCCACATTCCCAATGATAATCAAAATGAGTTTCACAGACATTACAGCAGGCAGGTCAAAAGCTCTTAAATGACCTACTATCCAGATGTATTTTACAGTATGGCAGAATGGGTAGTGGGAGGAGAGGGCAAAGGCTTCTCCAAGGCTGGCATGGAGCTGATACTTAAGTTTTATCATTTGTCTCTCACCAAGGATACAAGAGAAAAAGAACTGCTCAGTCTTGCACTCATCTCACTGTCCTGGGAGTGCGATCAGCAGCTCTCTTGTCTTCTATTGGTTGATCCTTCCACTAGCGACTTGCAGCGATCCCTTAGCCATTTTCAGTCTATAGGTCTTTATTAAGGGTTCTTAAGGATACATTGGAAATTCTTGTTTTGGAGCCAGGTCACATTATCAGTGAGATTTAAGTGAGCCCAAATTTAATATAGTAAATATTAACATAATAGTACACACACACACACACACACACACACACACACACACACACATATTTGAAAAAGCTCCTGAGATCCCAGCACTTGACAAATCAAGACAGGAGGATCACCACAAATTTGAGGCCAGCCTGACTCATGAAGTAAATTCAAGGTTAACCTAGACTTGTCTCATAAAAGGAAAGAAAAGACTTCCCAGAAACAACTCAAAAAACTAGAAATGCAAGGTTGAGGGAAAAAGGCGAGTGAGTACCTGAGAGGAACACATTCACTCTATTGTTTTTTTGTGATTCAAAAGTACTTTAAGTTCAGAATGGGCCCTCCTTTGGGAATCTGTTGTTTTGCTAAAAGTTCCTTGAAACTAAGCAATAGAATGCCATTCTTTACCTGTCTAGCCATCTCTTGACAGTGTTTAGAGTGGTGCTTTCCATGTGGTGGGTATTGCAGTTGCTGAGTTCGATTTGTTTTGTGGAGTTCTTTGATAAGGGTATTTTTGTTGTGTTTTGTTTTTGTATTTCAACTGTCATCTCTTTTCCCTTCTTTTTAAGATTATAAAATAATTACATAATTTTCCCTTCTCCTTCCTTACACCAAACTCTCCCAAATATAGGGTGGAGTCTGGTTTTCTGTACTTACTTGAAAAGAGCTCATATTTCCTTAAATCCCACCCAAATGAAGTGACTTTATTTACACCAAACACCCTCTTACTACTACTTTCAAAGACAAAAAGAAAATTAGCAATTTCTCCTAGAAGAACCAAGACTTACAAGATTAAAAAAAGAAAGAAAAAAATTAGTTAAATTAAATAATTAAACTCAAATGAGATCAAATGGGAACTTACACTAGCTGTGTATTTGTATCCTCTGAGCAGTAGGTAAAAACATGTTGGCATTGAGAGCAGGTGCCTTTATGTATGAATTCTCTTAGCATGACAAAACTCCAGCTGATTGAAGCCACCTGTGAAAAAAAAACACACTAGCTTTCTGGCTAATTCCATTCTTAGCAGCAGCAGCCTTTGTTCCTATGACCAAGTGTAGCCCTCAGCCAAAGGATAAAATAGGTACAATTTGTCCTTGGATCCCATCTCATCCTCAGTGTGGAACTGAAGACTAAGGAGTTAAGTGCAATATGATGAGAGTTGAAGCCATAAATGATAATGTTGAAAGAAGAAAAATAAAGGACAGAACCATGAATGATCTGTCTTATTCCACAAACCTTCAGTGATTACCGCCTAAACCAGACACTTCTGGAAAGACTAATATACCTTGGTGAAGAATAAAAACTAGGAAGGAAACATAGGCAAAAGTATCCATACAGGTAGGAAGAGAGCCTGCTGTCTGTAGTATCAGAGAGCCAAGGAAAGAGTATATAATACAAAAAGCCAGTAATTTCACATGAGCAGTTCATATCTCACAGGATATGTGTGAGTCTGGTAACCAAGTTTACAGTTCAAGAAATAATTTCAATAAATTAGAGGGACTACAAGGTAGATCTTAAAGTGAAAGTACTGCTTTAATTGAGAGAAAGTCATACTTTTAAGATTATTGACAATCATAGGTACAATATGGGTAGGTAGGGTGGTAGAAGAATTAAAAAGCGGCAGGATTGCCTGTAAGTTCAATTGAATAGGTATTGTATGAGTTTCCCTGGGAAAACATGAACAAGTGGTTACTCATCCCCAGTAGAGCACCAATGACAGGCAAAAGCAACAATTCTACCAATACCCATCTTGGCAAAGCAAAGATTTTATTAAGGTTACTTACAGGAGTGTGGGCCAGGGGACTTTTATAGAAGCATGGACAACTCAAGAGAGCTGCATCATCATAAAAATCCCTCACTAATTGTAGACCAAAGTATGTACTATATGTATGCAAGTGTCAATTAAAAAAAAAAAAAAAACATTGCTGGTTAAGAGAGTGGATTGGAATTTCAATAGCAGAGGTCTAATCTCAGCCTATTTAAGTATAAGCCTGGGTTACTGCCTTGTCAGTTAAAATAAAAAACATTTGAAGAGAGAATGATAATTGTACCACCTTTAAGATTGCTAGGAAAATGAAGTAAAATAATATGAATAAAGTGCTAACCACAGTGCCTCATACAAAGTCAGCACTCAATAACCATGGGCAACTGTTCATCATTTGCATTTCCCCTTAAATAAGGAACACCTTTCAACTGGTTTAAGTTGCCCTATACAATTCACCAAAGTAAATAACCTTTTTTGATAAATATACTTTAGATCAAACTTGATAATTCTTCCTCCATCTCTCCCCACAAGTAGGAGTATTAAAACATAACTACAGTTATCACAGAAAAATTAAACATACTTGGTAATTTACTACATTTCTGATATACCATACTTAAGCCATCCTCTAGTCATATATATTTTCTCACATATACATTTTAAAGCCTATTTCTACACTAAAATCTACTAGCATTCTAAAGGAATGGTTCTAGAAAAAATAAGTGCAGAAAATCCTAATGTCTTATTTTCCTGAGATTAATATAAAAAAGTGACAGGCCTTTACTTAATTATTCAGTGCACTGCTAACATTTATTTATCAGTCTGAAATGTGTAAATGTTGTGCTTATATTTATCATAAATTATAACTTACTTGGTAGCTATAGTATTTGTGTAATATATATGTATTTGAATACCTGTTTTATCCTTGTATCTCCCATTCAGAAATAGTGCAGACATTCATATATTATGTTCAACAGTCAATAACTATTTAAGGATTCTACATTTTTAACATAGAATCTACTGCAATGATAGATACAAAGCCAAATGACTGGGCCCGGGTCTTCAAATAATACCTACTTTAACTGACAAGGCATTTACCAAGACTTATACTAAATACTACAAAGGAAAAGAAAAAATATAAAAAATGAAGGTTATTGTGCACAGTGTGCAAAAATTTCAGTCAAATAAGGGAGATAGACATAAGAACATAAATAAGAAAAGTTAAATTAGATATGTCATAAGAAGTACAAGTTGAGATGTGAGGTAGCAAGGAGGAATTAGGGAATAATGGAATTAGTTCCCCTTAACCAATATGCTTAAGAGGAGAAAAGACTAGGACCAAAATAAAACACTTTATAACCCATTGAATGACCTTGCCTCTCTAATCTTAGAATTAACAAATTGGCTGGTTATAGTGATTATTATATTTCAACCAAAACATTTACTAAGTGACAAATTATGAAGAAAATGCTGTCTGTAAAAGTACTATGTGTCTTTGTTTTTCAGAGAGCTGATATAGCTGTCGCTCCACTTACTATAACATTGGTCCGAGAAGAAGTCATAGATTTTTCAAAGCCATTTATGAGCCTGGGAATCTCCATCATGATAAAGAAGCCTCAGAAATCAAAACCAGGCGTATTTTCATTCCTGGATCCTTTAGCTTATGAAATCTGGATGTGCATTGTCTTCGCTTACATTGGAGTCAGTGTAGTTCTCTTCCTAGTCAGCAGATTTAGCCCTTATGAATGGCACTTGGAAGACAACAATGAAGAACCACGTGACCCACAAAGCCCTCCTGATCCTCCGAATGAATTTGGAATATTTAACAGTCTTTGGTTTTCCTTGGGTGCTTTTATGCAGCAAGGATGTGATATTTCTCCAAGGTTTGTTTGTGTGTAATACAGAATACCTGCTTGTATTTTGTGATCATACTCCACTCATGTCCATCTGGTATTCACCTGCATCAACTTCAGAGTTCTTTCATTTAACATTCCATCCAATGACAAATTATCATCAAGCCATTTTGTTTGCTTATGTCCATGAGGTGAGTGTGTCTCTGGTGATGCTTTGAATGCCTAAGGTTTACTACAGTATTCACAAATCTGGATAAAATTAACTGGCACATAATATTTCTATGAAAGTTTCCTCATTAATTGAGCTGAAACATTTTCTCATTTGTCAAGAGACGGAGTCTAGAAAAAAAATGTGAAAGAAGACAGAACATTTCTTTAAAATCCTCCTGCCTTCCCCTAGTAATACTGTCTTTTTTATTTTGCTCTCAAACTGCCTAGAACTATATGTCTACTCAAGTTGGGTTTTTTTAGCTAACATGGTAGAATTTCTCCAAGAAAACAGTATACAGAAAATCTGTATGAATCTGAGTGATGCGGGCACACTTGAAAACAGTCTGGCCATTTCTCATAAAGTTAGGTATAAAGTTAAAATGATACACCACAATTTTACTGTTATTTGCACCCCCAAAGTAAGAGGTATTATTGTCCACATTAGCTTTAGTTTTAATAGACAAGAGATGGGAAAAAAAAAAAACAAATATTCAGCTGGTAAATGGATAAAGAAATTGTGGCATATCCAGTCAATGTGATACTTTCCAATTAAAAGAACATATTACTGGTGCATACTAACAGTTCAGAAGAATCCTAAAAGCATGCCGAAGTGAAATAATTTAAACATAAAATGCCACTTACCACCCAAGTATATTTATTGAATATCCTATAATAGATCATTCTGCTTGTTCTAGATAGACAAATCTACAGAGAGAAAAAGGACAATTAGTGATGGTCATAGTTGGAAGGGAGAAGAGAAAATGGTACCAAAGGAGGAATTAGAGTCTGGCAAGAACAAGGATAGGAGTAGAAACAACTTCTTTACGTTTTTCTTATATCTTGTTCATTACAATCTTTTTCCATTTGTTTTTAAAAAAGAAATATAGCACCAAAATGCTGTTTGTCTGCATAAGATTTTGACAGCCACTAATATTTGCTTGTGTGACATACATACACCTTAGTTGTCTAGCCTTTTCCTAATCCTGCCTGGATTAACTAACTACAAATGAACATAAGGGGGCTGATGGGGTGATGATGGCTGCAGAACTCGAAATTTACTTAAATCATAGGGTAAATATAATTCTCATGTATATGGTGAATTTTATTGGATGCAAACTTTATCTCGGCAAAGCTATTGAAAATATTAAGTATGGTTTGAGATGTAGTTCAGTAGTAGAGAGCATACTTAGCATATGCAAGACCCTAGGTTTAACCTCCAGGACCAGAAGAAATGTTGAAGGTAAATGTCCTGAGCCTTATCAGTGTAGCAGATCAACTCACCTAATCACAAATAGTAGTGAGTTCATACTCATACAATATTATAACTAAATATGCCATATTTATAATCATCAAAACTTTTTGAGGGATTAGGGAAATGGCTCAGTGAATAAAAGCACTTATTAGTCAAGCCTGAGAACCTGAGTTCAATTAGCCAGCACCCACACAAAAAGCCAGGCATGACTGTGCCTCCCTGCAATCCCAGCATTGTGGGAAAACAAGTAAATCCTGGGAGTTCGCTGGCCAGATAGCACAGGCTACACTTCAGATTCAGTAAGAGACCCCACCTCAAGTCAATAGCATGCAAAGAAAGAAAGATACCAATGCTGTGCTCTGGCCTTTGCTTATTAGCACATCCATGAACTTCCTCCCATGCATGCATCACATACATATACCATACACGTACAGGCCACCATACATATCAACATATCACACACACAAACACACATACACACACAGAGTCATAAGTACATACACAACACACACTAAAAACTATAACTATAAAACAGTGTAACTGGCCAAATTAAACATTAATCCAAATACTGACAAGAGTCTACAATGTAAATATACAGGAATTTTCCATTAGAAATCAAGGATTTGAAGCTGGAAAAGATATACCAGCCAATGAAATGCTTTCTTTGCAGTCATGAGGATTTGAGTTCAATTTCCAGAACCCAAATGAAAGTTAAGCACCGTGGTGCTCACTTCTAAAACCAGTGCTGGGAGGTAGATATAGAGTGATCCTGGAGTTGACTGGCCAGCCAGTCTAGCCTATTTTGTAAACTGAAGGATAATAATATATCCTACTTCAAAGGAGGGGATGGACAGTGTTCCTAAGTATGACACCAGAGGCCTTGTCTATATGGACAACTACATGCACACCCGCACAACTATAAGCATACACACATACAAAGAATATAAGAATTCAGAATAGACAGACCAGTTTTACAGCATATCTCTTTGTAAGAATAGCCCTTGAGAGCACTAAATATTTATAGTCAAACCTAACTGACTGGGTAGCCATCGTTGGCAACTTTTTAGAATTGCCTGTGTGAGGCTTTCAAGCCTCATGCATCCAAACTACTTTTGCCACTTTTTCTATTAAAAAGAAAATGCCATCCTCAATCTGTTTGGTTGGGTTCTTCAAATTATTTCATTCATTGTTCCTTTTGTGTTCAGAATGTGTCATTTTGTGATATCATCAGGGAATTCATTTGATTTCCTAGTTTCTTTTTGGGGTTTTGTGAAATAGTCACTTCAAGAGACTATGGCCTCTAAATGAGACTATAATTGAAAGATTTCTAACATGGCTGGTAATCTGTGTTGAGACAATGCTGAACAGTTATTAAGGCTTGAGATTTTCTTGGTTTCTGTAAGTCAATTTTTAAAACTACATTTGTAATATTCCCACTGGAGTGCTGCCTCTTATGCTGCATACTCAAACAGGTCTCTTCAAAAGCAATTTTTTACAAGTATTTATGCACATTACTTCATTAAATAAGAACTAAAGCTGATGCTACAAATGACAAGTTGGACAAGTTTGGGTTTTTGCTTTAATTTCTGGTGGCAGAATTTAAGCTGTGCTTTTTCCCATAGTCCTGAAAAATAGAAAATGCCTTTTCTTTCCAAGGTATAGATTTTGGTATGCTGCTCAAGAGGTTGTAATATAGTACAATGGCTTCCAATTTTTTTTACATGACCCACAGAAAGTATTTTTCCATCTTGACTCACTATACATAAATGTATATAAGCAAAATTATATCAGACATTACCCTTATAGTATGCTATCCCTGGTGAGATTTTTCTATCCTGTTGACTTGTTTTTAAATCTGGTCACAGTTCAACCCACTAAGGGCATGAGGACTATAGAAAACTTGTCTAGTGTAACATCTATTTTTTATTGTATTTCTTAGTGAGAAATCATTACATCCAGTAGCTCTATATTTTCTAACCAATGAGTGATCACTCCTCTGATACTATCTTATGTGCCCTACAAAAGAATTTATCTCTTTAAACTTTTATTAAAGTATTATGCTTCTTAGCATATTATTATATACCATTAAGAAAGAAACATATTTCTCTTTTGTCTTGAGAGCTCTACTGAATATATATTTGTAATCAACTGTGTATCAGCCCAGCCCACTGTAATGTATAAGCAGATTTAAAAAGTCCTGACAATAGTATAGTTGCAGAGATGTGTGGTGGTCTTTACTGTAAGCATCAACATTAAACTTTGCTTAATGACCACACTCAGAGTACAGACTCTCCAGAAAGCCAAGAATGAGAATGTAGAATATACAGCTACTTTCATCAAAACTAAAAAAAAAATAAATAAAGGAATTATCCTTGAGATTACATTTGAAAATAGAATTAACAAGTATTAGAACAAAAGAAATGTCAGAAAAATATCAATCTAACTACTGTCATTTGCTAGGGAAAACACAACCTTCCCTGGACTCCCACTGTGTGTGGACACTTATCTCCAGTCTCACCTGTATCTTAATCTTTAAACCACTACCAGTGTAGGCATATGCCTACAGTTGAAGAAAGTGGCTCATATTAAATGATTTGCCTAGTCATGCTGGCAATGACAGGTAGAACTTAAACCTGGTTCTGATCCCCAAACTCTTGTTCTTTCTACCCTATGCTGCTTTGTTCCTAACAAAGACTACAGTCATCCCTAGCAAGCTGACGCAAGGGGACACAACTTCACAGAAGCTTTTAAGAGCCAGCCATATAACTGCTTCCACAACCACTTCCTACTGCCAATCTGAAGAGGCTTCCTAGTTCCCTTCATACTGTCTTCTCATTTCTATCCCTAAAGAAAGGAAGCACTCGCTGTTAATGAAAGTGGGCAGTGAGCATTCATAATGCTGCTGAATATGTGCTCACTCAGAGCATAAGGCTGCAAAATCAGCAACAAGGCATTATGGGGGAAAACTGATGGCATCATTCCATTGCCATCAAATATAGTTATTGACAGTTATCCTAAAGCTTAGATATTCTTCATCAATATTAAGTTTGATATTTGATCTGTTCTAATTGTTCAAAGTGAATTACTTTGTTCGACATAAAGCTGTAGGCTGAGTCAAAGTTAAAGAAGGTAATCAATGTAATAAGCCAAGGTTATATTCATACATCAACTGATTTATCAGGGGAAAGTCCAGAGAAGGTGTGAACACATTCAATTTAACCCTCTTCATCCTGAACGTGTACTGGGGACCAGCTGATGGGATAAGCCAGATGGAAAGAGCAGAGCAGTTAAGCAGGAGGTGCTAAAGTTAGCTTTAGTGCATTCCCAGTCTGCTCTGCAGTTTTGTAACCTGGGGCAAATTACTAAGCCTAGCTAAACCTGGGTCTTTCATCAATAAAATGCAAAGCACAGTTCCTGGCCTATGAGCTCAATAAATGTTAGCTATTATTATTACAAAACTGGATTCTCCTAATTATCCTAGTTTAGTGTATATACCAGTTAATATTGCATTTGGCCATGGTTCCTAAAATTACTGAGGAATCTAGCTGAAGTGTTGGCTGATAGCAAAGTGCAAGCTTCTCCCGAGAGACAAGCAGCAACATTCCTCTTTGATCCCATCTAGTGCTTTTAAGGATTACATTTCTTGAAAGCGTTTTGAGCGTAGTACTCTATAATGTGCTGCTCGCATTGACAAGAGATTATAACTTTTAAAAACCTGATATTTGTTTCCTTTGTGAAATTTTGATAGAGCCTCTTGTGCCATCTAGAGTCCAAGTCTAGACAAATGCGTCCCCTGCTGACTGTCTTTGAAGCTGCAGGAACAACTGAGGACTAGCCAGGTGGAAGACAAGAGAATAAGGAGCATTCCGAACACAAAAAAAAAGGGGTCGGGGGAAGAGTAGACAAACTTCGACCTCACTACAGGTTACTCCAAAGGTATTTTTATTATGTTTTCAAGAGAGCAAATCCTTTGAAGAAGTAGGCAGGGACTCTCCGTCCCAGTTAAACATGAGTCCTCCACACATAGTTCCTTCTTTAAAAGACAAGGTGTAGAATAAAAAAATGGTCTGAGGGATTTGAGCTGCATTTTAAGTGCTATCCTTCCCTTTCATGATTTACACCACTGTCCTCACCCTACCACAAATTAACTGCACAGCAGCGGTGCTATGTTAATGCTAGGAAGGCAGGATGTTTTGACAACTATTTCATGACTTTGGCTGAAAGCTGTAGCTCTCAGTCTTTGACATGTGGTTACTTTCTTTCCATCAGAGAAGACTGTAAGAAACCAAGATTGATTCTGCACATTTTGAAAGAGTCTATCACAGTCCTGGCATTGGATGGAGAATGGAAATGATGCGTACTTTAGAAACATAAGAGAGGAATGATAAAGAATTTAGATGAAGGCCAAGGTTTTAGCTTCCCATCATCATCTCATAAAGGTAGAATAGTGCAGATTGCAAAATTTACTTACAGGATGAAGGTTATGGTCCATAGCTCACTTTTATTGTCATTTCAGATGTCATAAAATATATTTTATTATTAATGTATGGACTTCAGTTTCTTATCATTACAGTTAAAAAGAATATTGTCTATTGCTTGAAGTACATATTTGGCAATATTTTATCTGTGTTTTTGTCTTTTGTTACTAATTTATTTACATTAATTTCAAACTTCCTCTTACCTCTCTGTCAAAGGTATGACATACACACTATTCCATGTTTTTAAAAATGTAAGTGTGCAGCATTTTATAACCATTTCATTATGCTAACCCTGAATCTGTCTTGTACAACAAAACTACTTGAAATGAATGTTAAGCATTTTGCAGCTGCACTAATGGAAAGAAAGGTACTGGGAAATGATAGGTCTTTCTAATTCAACTATAAAGTCTTGTCTTATTTAATGTGATGAGGTTGACCCATCCGTCACTTTTTACATCGCCTCCATGTGAAATGTGGGCTTAAGTGGCTGTAGTTTTGCTAATGAAAAAAGGGAAATACAAAAATGCTTGTGGAGCTTTTTCCCTGTGGTTTCCACTACATTTTCCTCAGTAAAAATATTTAAGCATGCATGCCAAGAAAATGGAAGAGGGTGATATAAATTCCACCAAACCTTTTGTCAAATCTACTACTGTCTTGAGGAGATATTATCAAATAGAATCTTTTGCATTCTATACTGGTTACATGGAAGCTCTTTGTTTACATTTATAAGGCTATTTTATCATTTCTATAAACATACTCTCTCAAATTTGCTATGCCCATCCACACCAGCATTCCATGCAACTTGATTGATTAGTTCCAGGATCCTTGTCAGATACCAAACCCTAGAAATTACCCATATCTAGCGGCACAGCATTTTTGTATTTAATAAATGTACATTTTTTCATGTGCTTTGCATCATTTCTAGGTGGATCTCAACACCTACAACAATGTAAATGCTAAGAAAATAGTTGTTTGGCTATTACTTGTGGGAATTATAATGAGAAATATCTGTCTATAGTTTGTGAAGGTAGCATTTTTCCAAATATTTTCAATGTGCAGCAGGTTGAATATGTAAATGTGGATCAGGAAGATGCAGGGAGCTGACTGTATGCCATGAAATTAACCACATAATTGCCAAAGTCAATAACCAGTAGACAAGAAGGCACGAAAATGGCCATTTTGCACTTAGGTTTATTTTTAGTCTTGTCAACAACAGGATCCCAGCTGAGTCATTCTGATCGACCACAGAATGATCTGAGTCAGTATTAAGGTGTCCAAAATAACCAGATTAGGATGTGCAGGCCTGATTTAAAATCAGACAGACATATTCACAGTCCATTAGCCTCAATAAAATGGCACAATGTAATTTCCATAAATTACTATATTTTCCTCCAAATTTCAAACAGGCAATGCATAAACTGCCATTAGTATTCACAGCATAATATACCTCTTTCCATACTAAACTCCAAGCCTGGAATTACTCCAAACTCAGGCTTCTCTTTGGTCTCAGCAAAACCCATCATTCTATATCAGGATGACTTTTACAGGTGCAGTCAAAATGAGCAGCAAATAGCAATATACAAACATGTTTGGTTTTACTGCAACTATATTTTTCAGTATTGATTTAAAATCTATAATTTTCATGGCATTATAAATGTTTTTATTAAAATCCTGACTATTTTATACTACAAAATATCTGGGTATGTCCCTTCTTGGATTCTTTAAATCTTTTTATTTTTACTCATTAATTTTTTTATTATATGGGTGGGTACAGGTATGTGTGTGTATGTTCAATAGTATTTATGTAGAAGTTAAAGGATAATTTGTGGGAGTCAATTTTATCCTTTGACCATATGGGTCCCAGGGATGGAAGCCAAATTATCAGGTGTCTTTATCCACTGAGCCATACCATCAGTCCTGGGAATCTTTTTCCTAGTATGACAGTACATACTTTTATTTTCTGCTTTTCTTCCCTGTGCCAATTTCTTTACCTATAAAATGCCCTAGCTTGCTTATCTGTAACACTGTCCTGGATCGCACAGATAGGGGATGTAAAAAGTTGGTACATGTAAGGCAATTAGAACAGTTTGTCACTAAACAGCGTGTTCAGTAAGTGTTCAGTAAGTGACAACTTCTATTTTATCATTCTTACTAACCTGTCGCTATGGAAGCCATTTTGAAGCAGTAAAGTAATTTTCAGAGTCAGATAAGTCTTTATGTTTAAAAATGTGAATATGTCAACCACAAAGATAGATTATGAAATGCCTAAATTCCTAATTGAAGTATTTTGTATACTTTTAGCATTGGGAAGGGTGACACATTCTTTTCTGACTCATGCAGATGTGTTTATCTCTTCTGATTAAAAGAGAAATGTTTCCAGCTGCAATTGTAAGGATGTAACTATTAACTAGAAAAAAAAAATCTGTTGCAAAGCAGATTTCACATCTAAAAAGCTAAAGTATTTGATTATATTTGATTGTGTTTTAGGCATCCAGAGACTAACAGAAACTACAGACTTAGAAGATAGTCAAATAGATATTTTATAATTAACCAGTAAATTGTACTATTATTTATCAAAGCACTTGCCAAAATTATCAGATTGTATTCCCATAAACAGCTGGATTTTCCACATGCTAAGAACAAGGGGTTATCTTGGGACACAGGGATTTGAATTTGCTCCAGAGTGGTAAAATCATAGTACATGCAGAGAAGTACTGCATTTGTCAGTTCTCAGCTCAGAACTGCCCTCTTCCCACAGAGCCTGGAGCTGTGCCAGGTTCCTACGCTTATTCTTTACTTTCTAGCAGAGTGGGAGCTCTTTCTGTGAGCTTTTCTAGGCATGGAAGAACATAACCTAACTAGGATAGAGCTTTGCTCCACACTAAAACTATACTAGGGATGATGTGGCAATATTTTATGAAACCCACGGAGCAGATCTTAATTTCTATAGACCACACCAGCCTCCAGCAATACTGCAAAGAAAGTGAAGATTCCTAATCACAAGCCATTTCCCATCATCAAGCATCTGTTACCCTCTGACTTCCCACAGTCCGTCTCCATGAGTATCACTTGTGATGGAGGGACATAACTTACAGCTCTAATTATACCCTTCAACTTTTATAAAATATACTCAACACCAAGACTTCTGATCTAACTTGTCTAGAGGATACTCTAGGCTAGATTTTTGTTTTATTTTGATGTCTTTGGTGGTTTTGGTTTTGCTATTGTTGTTGTTTTGTTTTGAAACAAGCAGATGCAAAGCTGAGAACTCAAACTAACAGTGCTCATATGCCACTATCTTCCCATTTCAATTCAGATGTAAAAAGATTTTCAATCTTGTCTTTTGATGAAATGACTCATATGTCACTTGATTCCTAAATTGAGTACAAGTATAACCACGTGTAAAATGCTAGAAGTCCAGATATCTAGGCATCACTACCCAAGCTTTGATTTTACTGATCTTGTATAGACTACAGAGTTTATTCTTCTCTATGTGTGCCCAGAAAATGTCATAGAAAGCAAACATACTATGTGAAATTATAAATGAGAAGTGGTAAGGAAAAGGTGTTTTATGTGACTAAAAAATTAGATTCTAGATCTGTGCTAACTGTGAATCAGTGAGACAAAATAACAATTGCAAAGAGGAAACGAATATTTTTGCTCATTATCTCAGGATTTTTTTAGCCCATAAGTACTTGGCCCCTATGTTTTGAGCATCTGGTGAGGCAATACATTATGACAGGAGCATGTGGCTGGTGAGACCTGTTCACTTCCTGGTGGCCAAGAATCAAGGGGATGGGGGACTAGGTTCTATCATTCCATTCAAGGACACCATATCCTATGACCTAACTTTCTCCACCTAAGTCCCACCTCTTAAAAGATCCAATAGCACAACAGGCAGGCTAGCAGCCAGACTTTCAGCATATGAGTGAGTGTTCTGGAAGACATTTGAGATCCAGACTAGAGAAAACTTGGAGAGGCCCAAAGAGTGTTTGCTCATGTCTACATCATATACCATCATAACGTGGTGTTGTCAACATGTGAGATTTATCTGATGTTTTGATTCCATTGTGTCATCAACTCCTCTTCTTCATTATCTACAATAAAATCACTCTTCTTTCTACAAATAAAGACAACGACTTTTAAAAAACTGAGATCTGGACCCTCTGGGTCTCGACTTGTTTCTGTTTTGTTTTGTAGGTCACTTTCCGGGCGCATTGTTGGAGGGGTTTGGTGGTTCTTCACCCTAATCATAATTTCTTCCTACACTGCAAACCTTGCTGCTTTCCTGACTGTGGAGAGGATGGTGTCCCCCATTGAGAGTGCTGAAGATTTAGCCAAGCAGACTGAAATTGCATATGGGACCCTGGACTCTGGTTCCACAAAAGAATTTTTCAGAGTAAGTGCTTCACTGTTAATTTAGCCTGCTGCTTTTCATTTTAGTCTCACAAAGACAACTCTGCAGTACTTTTAAGTGAGGCTTGTAGGAAAGTGGAAATTTTATCAAAGGACAGCGTCTTAAATACTGATCTGCTTAGTTGTAACTGGATTCATTGTCTGTCAGAACTAAGACTCATGGGAGACATAGCAAGGGACCTGTTGAGAGCACTGAATTTAACTCCTAGGTTTAAATCTCAACCTTGCTAGGAAGTGAGTATTTGTCCTTGGGCAAGTCACTTAACTTCTGTAGGCTTTTTGTCCTCTTACTTAAGTAATAAAAATATTGAACTATAATACCTCTTCTTGGTAGCTTTCATAAAGGCAGGGTTTTTTTTGTCTCAATGGTTCACACAAGTTAGGCAGTTTACCGTAAGATTCTGACAAGTGATGGACTAGAAGACATTATATATTCTATTTTAGACTTGGTTTTCTGTTGAAATATATTATAATTGTTTCAAGTATACACAACATGATAATGTTTCCAAGGCATTTTATAATTGTTTTAAATTCTTGAATAAATTTATTTCCTCTGCACCCCAAAGGGCAATTCTGATTGAGGAATAAACAAGTTATTCATGAGCAAAAGTTAGTAAAGCTATGTAAACTGCACTAGTTTCACCAGCAAGGAAAACAGAGCCTGGTTTAAACTAGAACATGAATCAATACTGCCACTGCCCTCTACTAAAGTCTCTCTAAGTGGCTGTAGCAATGTTCCAAATGCCACTTTAGTGTAGACAGGAAAACTGTTGTCGCCCTCTCTCCAACCACCAAACAAGTTACTGGATGGCAGGTATAATTCCTGGCTTTTCCGAACAGGTCCAGAGTAAACAGATGTCTCTAAGCTGACTCGTTTTAATAAGTTAGTAAGCAATGCATCTCTGTATGCTGTCATGAGAGTTCATGGAAAACTAGGAGGTGTGTTTCTTAACATTATAGCAATAACTAAAACCAGTTTTTCACTCCTTGAAGGATAAGAGGATAGTTCTGGGACCCTTACAAGAATTCTCAGTGCCTCAGGATATCCATACATCTCCTTTACCACCAGTTTACAGAGTAGACCATTATGACCAACTAAGGTGAAAGTATTAAAATGATCTTAAGACCCTTTGAAATTGATCTGGCCTTGACTCTCCCTTCTATGTCAGTCCCAGAAGCTTATTTAGGAACAGTCTCTTACCCCCATGAAAACACTCACATGTGTCATGGCTGGAAGCCAGGGATTTCCATCCTCTGAGTACTCAACACAAAATCAGCTCCATGGAAATCTGGTTTGGTATTAGCCTTCAACAAAGCTTATGTTCACCATCCAACAGATATCTAGTTTCTATATGAATTAACCACTTAGAATATATTTTTAAAAAAACTAAGACCCTCTGATAGAGGTATTTCACAAAAAGAAAAAAATGTTTTTCCTTTAACAATGCTACAAGGTTAGGGAGATATGTGTTAAATGGTAATCAATACATGACATCAATTCCCATTAAGCTTTCAAAATCCATTCTTCCATACTGTAGGCAAAAGGAGCATATTGAGGATATTTGTTAGCAGGCAAGCTTGAAAATGTGGCCATATAATCACTGTACCAGGCCTCATCTCCTATGTACTTTGTGCCTGTATCTACTGATCAATGTGATGATGGTTTAATTAAAGATGATCACATTACTGCAGTCGATTTGAATCAACATTCATTTCTGAACAAAGTTACTGTCCCATTCTAATTGGTTTGTGGATTCTAATGTTCACAAACTCCTGTGACCTTTATAGTCAATGAGTAATTCCCATGGAAATGGAGCTGTTTTGAAAATCTGATTAGAAGCAGTCAGATATAACAGAGGGCAAGTCATTTCTGATCCCCTGAATGACAGTTTTTCCCCAAATGGTCACTGGTGACATCATTAGGACACTGTAGGGTGGTTCACAAAAGCACATAAAGGTGATCTATGAGTGAAACCAGGCAGTATAGAAAAGATGTCATTTCAAGACTGGTTATTCTGAAAACATTCTATTAATTTAACAAAAAAAAAAGACTGGGTGTTCAGACAATACATGCATCCAGGCTATGAATTTCCAAGCCACTTTTCCTCATTATATTCTCTACCCCACCCCTCAGCACACAATATCCCTCTGCCTCAATGGCGCAGAAGAGCCAACCTAAGAACAAGGACTTGATGACCATAGTCATATCCCTTCACCTTCAGCCCCTAGTGATCTCAAAGGATCAAGGAAATGCTAGGCACAGACTAAACATTAAAAAAATGGAGAGCTCTGATAGCATCCCTTCTGGATTTTAGACAATGAAGCATTAACAAACATAACATGAGCTCATTTCTTTTCCCTTTTACACCATACTCAAACCACAGAGACCACCTTGTAATAACATAACACAGCCTAAGGCCAGCCCTCTAGATCTTCCAGTATGAGAAATAAATAAATAAAATAAAATACTCTTCTAATTGCCCTGTAGACATGTTTTTACTCATCCTAGTAAGGTTGTCATTAAAATGATGGCAGTTTAAGTGATCCCTTTGTTTGTTTCATTTTCTAAGCTTTCCCAAGCTGTCATTTTACACTCACATAAAGTCATTGAAACAGTGGGGCCTGCTCCATCAGGAAAGGCAAAAAGGAACTGAGCAAAATGCATGCAGGTAGAAGAGACATCTGGAATATTACCATCAGCCCTCTGGACTTGAAAATTGATTTCCTTAGACAGTAACTCCAACCAAAGGTAGAGGCATACATGCTAAAAACCAAGGTGACAGCTTTATTGTCACAGGCTAGAGAAATGCCACTATGGTTTGGAAAGCTACACCAAAGCAATCATTCTCCACTGGTTTCTGGAAATTTAGCCTGATATAGATTTGTATTAAGAAGTAATACTGTGAGGAAAAAGCAACTCTAAAAACATCTCTGCCTTCAGACGTCCCTTAACATTGCTTTTCAAATGCTTGGCAACTTTGCTATGGGTACAGATTCAGCACTGAAAGGGAGGGCTTGAAGGGAAATATTTAAGGTCATGAATTCAGGAGCTGAGAAGATGGCCCAGTGAGGTGCTTACTGTGCAAGCATGAGGACCTTACTTCATTTTCCAGCATCCACATAGAAAACAGATGTGCCAGTATGCACCTGGAATCCCAGCACTGTGGAGGGAGAGACACAGATGGATTGAGGAGCTCCCAATTCAGCCACCCTACCTGGATAATCATGGAGCTCCAAGTACAATGAATGACTGTCTCCAAAAAGTTAGGTAGGGAGCAGTTGAAGAAGACACTCAGTGCCTGGTCTACACTCACACACATTCATGCACTTAAAAAAGCACACAATCTCCATGCTAAGCACCAAGAGGCTCTACATCTATGCAGACAAAATTAAAATCCATATTTTGACAAGTCACCTGAAAATATCCAGACAGGCTTCTCCATTATTGAAGGTTATTTGGAGGATGGACTGCCTTACATATAGATATCTCAGATAATTATTTGAGTAGATGATTATCCCTCCAGTGAAGCTGATTGCTATTTATATTTCCAGCTCCCCAGGATAAGACAACCTATGTATATGCTCCATGGTAACTAGAAGCACAGTTACTAGTTCTCCATAGAATGAAAGGCCTTTATCCTCCAGGAACTTATAGTCTATCAACTTCTAAGTGGTCTAGCAACTTCCAAAATATAATGGTATGTTGCCATGTTCCAGCTACACAACAGTTCTACAATGTAATTAGAACAGAAATTGTTTTATCTGTAACATAGAGGAAACAGTTGAGGCATGATGGCACTGTGACTTGCTGGATGACACTCAGCTAATGAAAAATAGCTGGAACTTGAACCCTAATATTCTGAGCCCTCACTGAGTTTTGATATGTTTTCATGAATCAGCCTTTACTGAGTATCTATCTGCCCATGTATCTGTATCATCTACTGGTTGATCTTGGTTTTCAGTGCCTTTGGTAGAGGAACCCCACTGTAGCGGCACATGCCCACTTGAGAGGCTGGGGTAGAAAAGCCACAAATTTGAGAACAGACAGGGATGTATATAAGACCTGTGTCAAAAAGTCAAAAAGGAAAATTTATACCTAAAGAAGTTTGTTTTCCATGCTCTGACAACTTCAAACTGCTCCTAATAAGGAGACAAAGAAAGGGAGGGCATTTATAAAAACTCAAAGGAATGTTGGAAGCACAATAAATTCCTACCTTTACATGATTTGTTACACTTTCTGACATGCTAAGACTTCCATCATATATGGTGGGAAAAACAGAAAAGAAGAACAGAATAAAATTGTTTTTAGTTCTATGCCCACCAATGACTTTCCTTATTTTTTCCTTGGAAAGGGAATACTGCTCCTCAATTCTCAAATTAGTCAGTGACACTAGCCCCTGCTCTACTTTCCTCATGGTGTAGGTGAAAGAATAATATCATCAAATGTGCTTTAAAACTATGAAGAGTTTTATAGAGTTTTATAGATCTCAGGACATATTAAGTGAAGTCCCCAGAAATGGGTCAATTCAAATAAAGTCACTCAAGAAAAGGCTCTATATCCATCTGAAGTGTGTTTCTGAAAAATAAAATAAGAAGTCTTCCTGTGCTTTCAGTGGAAGAGATGTAGCTCTTTTCTTCCTAGTCTTATGAGGTTGGGGGTTGCTCATATGTATCCTGTCCCCATCCTCCCAGTCCCACTCCTACTTCTAATTATAAATTACTACTTAATTCATCTGCTAGGCAGTCCACCATTAGCCATTCCTTCGTGGCCCGAAGATTTGACAGCCTCAACATGTACAATTTAGAGCTGCCCTTGAAGACCACCTAGAAACTTCAGGTGTTTTCAAGGTGGCATGCAGGCCATCTGCCCAAGGTACCCAACCATATGGATGTTATTAGCCTATCTCTACGCATCCTCCCAGGTAACCTACTTGCTTAGGAGAGCATTTCACAGCCCAGAAAGCCTAAGGGGGTTAGATCTCAGTTCTCCTTGAAGCTGCCAACTCTCTGACAACATCAGGGTGATTAACATCACACAGAACTCCCAGATCTTTGTAAGAACTCTGAAAGTCTCTTCCCTAGAATTCATCTCAGGAGCTCACTTTCTATTTTTTTCTCTGACAAAGTCAAATCATCTGATAGCCTTCCAGTTAAGGGAAAGAGGACCCATCTGTTCAATTAGGCTTTCCTTGGATTCACCTGGCAAACTTACACAAATTCATTATTTATAATTATTTCTCATCACTGTGCAGGATGCTGAAAACCTGACTGTAACATTCAACATCTCAGAATACTCAACCTGTAAGAACAATGAGCTTGAATGCTCACTTGCATTTCACTTTTAAAAGAAAAAGGACAAATCACAAAAAAAAGAAAAAGAAACTTTTGGCTGGATTGCCCTGCCTTCAAGAAACATGCATTCTGTTGGATAGAGAGAAACAATGAACACATGATAAAACACATATAGAGAAACATTTTAAGAAATGCTCAGAGCTCTGAGGTACAATGGAAAATCACTTGTGATTAGATATGACTATTTTAAGTGAAAGTTGGATAGTGGGAGGGCTCAGGGGAAGCCTCCCTAGGGAGCTAACATTCAATCCAAGAAAAAAGTTATGTGAAAATCTGGCATGTGAAGATTCAAGAAAGAAAAAAAGAAAAGAGAAAACAGAAACAATCCTAGAATGCTTTAGGGTACAGGAAGAAAATCAGTGTATCTAAACAATGAAAGCCTGCATTAAAGTTACAAGGATGGAGACTAAATAATTTACTACATTTTAGTAGTGAATTTATGAAATTTATGGAATCTGACAATGGATTGTATAATAATTGTGAATGAAAAGAGCTAGCCAAAGATGGTTGGTTTTGACATAATTCTTTCTAGTTACCACTATTGAAATCTTTAAGTGCTACATATTTTGATAATCCAGACACTTATTAAACTATAGTAACAGCCACTGAAGAGGCATACTAGAATTGAAGTACTAAGGAAAGTTGCCTATCTAAAGAGAAAATTTTCTCTTCTACAAACTTTGTTTTCATATTACAAGTAACTTAGCATGTTAGATGGCATATAATAATATATGTACTTATTTAAGGAATGTGGTATTATAATCATACACATGTGCACTGTGTAATGATCAAATCAGAGTAAATGTTTTCCATTTTCCTCAAATATTATCAGATCTGTGTGACAGAAAACTCCACTTCTCTAATCTAGTTATTTTGAAATATATAAATAGAACATCAGGAATACTTCCACTACCCCATGTATACTGCATTATGATACCTATTACCCACTCTCTTGCATAAAATGGCTTATGTATATGTTTATGAAATAGAAGTTTAGAAGTGATTTATAAGATCAGGGCAGTGGTGGCCCATGCCTTTAGTCTCAGCACTCCAAAGGCAGATCAGGCAGAGCTCTGTGAGTTTGAAGCCATCCTGGTCTACAGAGTGAGATCAAGGACAGCCAGGGGACACAACACAGTAAAACCCTGTCTCAAAAAAAAGAGAGAAGCGATTTTTAAAAGTTGTTTCTAAAGGATATTACTACATTGAAGCAATTACAGTAGGAATCAATACATAGACTTTCAAATATAAACTGAAAGTCATTGCTCAAGTCAAAAATCCTCTAAATTCTATTTTAGTTCTAATTTTATCATTTACATTTAATATATGAATGTAGCATTCATTAAAACAATACACTCTGAAGAATATTTTACATTCTTTGAAACAAGTCTAAGTAACTGACATTGGGAAGCAAAGCCATTTACACTTTGGCAAATGATATCAAATACAGGAAGATTTCATAGCAAATGTTTTATATTTAAGAACAACCCCATTGCATTAGGCATTGTTTCAAACAAGATTAAAAATCCCTTTCCTAAACATGGTACCAGTATGAATGGAGTACTGCACAAATCCTAATTGGTATTAATAAAAGGCCAGAGCCAGATACTGGGGAAAATCTTAAAGAAAGATCAGAGAGACAGAACAATAAGTCAATTCTCACCACTACTGAATCCTCAGGCCAAAAGGGATAAAGAGATCATGACCCTGTCTTCATGAATCCTCAGACTAAATAGGGGAAGCAAAGAGCAGGCTGAAATGGAAGGGCTGAACTCTTTTCTCCTCTTGTTTTACATTCCTTTCTCTGTCCAGCCATATCACTTCCTATCTCAGCCGTCCTAGTACTGGAATTAAAGTGCATGATCCCAAAGGCTGGGATTAAAGGTGTATGCCACCACTGCCTGTTTCTGTCTCTCTTTTGGGCTGGAATAATCTTGTGTAGTCCGGGCTGGCCTTGAACTCAGAGATCCATAGGATCTCTGCCTCCTGAATGCTAAGATTAAAGGTGTGTGCCACCACTGCCTAACCTCTATGGCTAATTATGTGGCTGGTTCTGTCCTCTTATCTTTATTAGATTACAAACAATATATCACCTCGATGGACTAACCACAAAGAGACTCAGAATGGAATAACCACATAGTGACTCAAAGGCCTCTTATACAGAGATTTAAGGTTTGATTTTAAAATGTATGAATACAGCCACTGTCCTCAGATAAGGTCAATAGAAAGACTCATTTGCACATACATTTGAATGCTGTGATTACTATAATACTGAGGCTTATTATATATTAAAATAGAAAGAAAGAAAATGCCCTACCAGTCAGATCCTAAAGAATGCTTCTGCTCCATGTGTTCAGCCTTAGATTTCAGCCAATTTCATAAACAAAGTTGAGAATAACAGTCAATATTTGAGAAGTCTAGAGGTGTGGCTAAGCAGTGCTCTACCATGGGTTCAGTCTCCAGTAGTGCTGAGGGAACCAGGGGAAATGGTGAACATTGAGGATGAATACAAATAAACTCTAGCAGTCTTCGATAAATCCATGTTGCTCAGAACCAAGAAAAGTTGTTTCAGGTATGAGACAGATGCTTAAGGGATAACTTCAGCTTTCAAGGTGACATACAGAAAACAGCCATAACTTCTCCTGGTTCACTGATGATCCTAACTTAAAGTCAAAGTATCCAGCAACTCATCCAAAGGGACTGGATCACACACTTTTGACATTGTTTCCTAGCATTACATTTACACAAGACATTTAACCTAAAAAAGAATATGTAACAAAAATACATATTAAAGATATTTTTAAATATTTGAAAAATGGGTTAGACTTGGTCTGATGGACACTAAGGGACAGAAAAAAGTTCAAGATGTAGTAGTCAAGAATAGAGATTTCAGAAAAAGGTAAAAGAAACATTTTAATAGAGCAGTGGTTCTCAGGCTTCTTGATGCTGAGACCCTCTAACACAGCTTCTCATGTTGTGGTGATTCCAATCATAAAATTATTTTCATTGCTACTTCATAACTGTAATTTTACAACTGTTATGAACCATCATGCAAAATTTTTGGAGATAGAGATTTTCCAGAGGAATCCCACGAGATGAGAACTGATGTAATAGAGCAACCCAAAGAAAGAATGGCTGTCATCAGAGTGAGCTGCTCATTACTGGCCAATTGTCAGAGGTGTTGAATAAGAGACTCACTGATGAAAGTTTGCATAATCACTTAAAGATATATTTTATTATTCTATTCTATTTTAGTGAGATAGGAGGGTTTTGATATGTTGCACAGACAACTTTCAAACTTCTGGGCTTAACTGAACCTGCCAACTCTCAAATCTTAAACCTGAACCTATCAAGTCTTGGGACTATAGTTACCATCCAGCCCAATCTGCAGTGGGATCTGTGTTGTTGCTGCTGTTGGATTTTGTTGTCTTATTTGTTTCCTGAGTGAAGCCTCACTTTATAACCAAGACTCATCTTGAGTTTCTGACTCTCCACCCTTCATCTCCAAAGTGCTGAGATTATAGGCATGCATCACCACAACAAAGTTGAAGGCTATTTTAAAATACAGACTAGTGGGTCTTATGTTTCTACTCAATATGCTGGTTTCTAAGTACAGACCTTTGTAGGTAATTTCAAGAAATTATATCTAGTTGTAGGCTGAACAAGAAGACCTCTGGAAAATGACAGATGGGAGGAGGGAAACTACAGGTGAATAATGCCCAGAGGCCTCAAAATTCTTTTATTTTGACCTACATTTTGTTTGATGACACAGATAACCCCCTTCCTTTTCATTGCACTTTTACGGAATAGCTTTGACTTGATCAGGACTGTTTTATTAAAATGTCATTGGCACAGGCAACCACTTCCTAAATATAACACCAGTGGCACAGACACTAAGACCAACAATCAATAAGTGGGATCTCCTGAAGCTGGGAAGTTTCTGCAAAGCCAAGGACACTGTCAATAGGACAAAACGCCAGCCTACAGAATGGGAAAAGATTTTCACCAACCCTACAAGTGATAGAGGACTGACCTCTAAGGTATATAAAGAGCTCAAGAATCTAGAGCCCAAAACCTTGAATAACCCTATCAAAAAATGGGGTTCAGATCTAAAAAGGGAATTCTCAGCAGAGTAACTACAAATGGCTGAAAGGCACCTGAAAAAGTGTTCATCATCTTTAGCCATCAGAAAAATGCAAATCAAAACAATTTTAAGATACCACCTAACACCTGTTAGTTGGCTAAGATAAAAGGCACAGATGACAGCCTATGCTGGAGAGGATGCAGAGCAAGGGGAACACTCCTCCATTGTTGGTGGGAGTGTAAGCTTGTTCAGCCACTTTGGAATGCAATATGGACCATACAGGGAGACCTGAGGTTCAAGTTTCCTACCCTGAATGCCTGTGGATAGTCAGGTTCAAACACTGGTTATCAGTGAAGATTGTCAATCAGTACAACCTAGGTAAATAGCATGAAACTACAAGAAGTTCTGAAATAAAAATAAAACCAAAGTTGAGAATACAAGAGCCTAAAAACCACCCCCTCCCAAGTGAAACAATTTGCCCTAATTTCCTTTAACAGACCCTTGCTTCTCTTTCTCTTTCCTTTCTTCCACTGCTGGGGCTTGAATGGTTGGAATTTTTATGTTTGGGACTTTACAGATACTTTAGGAACCTTTTACCTCAACTATCTTTACCTGCAGGAATTTGGGCAACTATCCCTAGATACTAGTCAGTGTGGGAAAACAGAAGCCATCAAGTCTGGAAAAAAAAAGTACACATGAAGTTTCATAAAAAGAAAGAAAATGACACAGAATAAGTAGAATACTCAGGAACTTAAATATCAAAGGCTGCATTTTCCCCCATATATGCTGCTGGATCTCAGGTGATCAGGGCTTCTGTGGAGGTATATGTAATTTTGTTATTACATTTGTATTTGTGGTAGGGGTCAGGTGCATCTCCCATGGCAGATGTGTGGAGCCTGGTGAAGAACTCAAGGGAGTCAGTTTTTTCCTTCCCTCAGGTGGATCCCAGGGATCCAATTCAGCTCACCAGCCTTGGTGACAGGTGCCTTGACTTGCTGAGCCAGTTTGCCATTCCTGTAATAGTGTTTTGACAGATTCTAAAGGAAATCCCAAGCTTCAAAACTGCCCAGTCTAGAAACCAGTAAGTGATAAACAGAGCTGGACTCCACATGGTGTATTAAAAGCATTAAAATATGGTTAGAATCTATGGGCAAAATAAATGTCTATTAAAATGAAAAGAGACATAATGAAGAATTACACCAGCATCTTTGTGTTCTTAATCATTACCCAAAGCTCTCTCCTATTTTTGCATCACCCCTCCTGCCCCTTGTCCTTTTTTGTGCCATTTCTAATGAGAAAGCTATACTGTATTACTACTCCAAGGAGCTCCATAGAGCTAAGTTCAAAATGCAGACAGTGGTATTTGTGTAGGCATGAGCCAGATCACCTGGAAGAGCTCAAAAATCCAAAGGAAATCAATGAGCTCAGTAATATGAACAGAACTTAAAAGCAATACAGAATAGAAATCTGAAATCAGAGCCCTGAATTCACCACCCTCTAGCCACCAAATGCATTGTCTTAATACACCACTTCCTTACATGCCCCCCACTTTGCTTTGCCTATTTTGGGGACTGTCTACACACACACATACACACACACACAGAGAGAGAGAAAGAGAGAGAAAGAGAGAGAGAGAGAGAGAGAGAGAGAGAGAGAGAGAGAGAGAGAGAGAGAGAACTTTTATCTGATCATATTTTTGTGAGTGACAGAGAGTGCATTTGACTGGTGAGGGGACTGTGACCTGAAGCCTACCTTCACTAAGGCAGGTTAGTGTGATGCATCTTTCTGAAAAAACAATAGTGTGATCAATAGTAGGATTTTAGGCCTTGAATGAAGCAGTGAGCAAAGTAGTCTTTTCATATTTTCTCCATAGTATTGTTTCTACACTGCCATAGCCATCCTAATGTGCTAAGGGTATTGTGAACATTGAAGTATAACTGTTCTCATCTCAAAGTCTCCCATCCACAGAGTAGTCATGAACTGTCTATTTAATATAGGCAGAAGGGTGGTAGTATATTTGTAGTTCTTGGGCAAAACAGACACGCTCTCCAGCCTAGAGGCCAGGTAGCCTAGCCTTCATCCACATCTGTAGACATAGGCAGATGAAAAATTTTTTAATCTGTGTCACCTTTATGCATTAAAACTGAGTATGGACATCACTAAAATCCCAACAAGGTTAAGTCACAACTCTTAATGAGCTACACAACGTGTTCCTCCACAAATCCTTTGTACCTCTGGTGAAAACTTTAAAACATCCAGTCCCTTCTTTGTAGCTTTCTTTTGGTTGTCATAATCACCTGACGAAAAAGCTGTGGGTACATAAAAGGGAAGCAGAGTAATTTTCTCTCTTTCATAGAGACCAGATCAGTTTTTGTAAGGCTGGTCCATTTTATTTCCGCATTTTGTTCCACTGGGATTCTTGTTGTTACCATGGATACCTCTTTCTGCCCTTGGCACTTTGGGGATGCAGCAGAGCATCCATTATATCAAGACCCCCCACCTTAAATCACTTTGTGCTGTTTTTTTTCCTTCCCTGGCAATTTCTGTGCCTGCCCTTCTGTCAACTTATAGATTAATGCAGACTAGTTAAAACATTACTGCTTTGACTTTTTTCCAGATATTTACCTATACAACATAGCTTGAACTCTAATTTAAGTAATCCATCCATCCATCAGAAAATTCACAACAAATAAAAAATTAATGGAAATTATTCATATTGGAGACATATTCTTCTCTGGATAACAGAAATTCCTTAATGCATTTTGCTGTTTAGATATCATTAACTACTTGCCAGAGGAAGCCAGACAACAGAATTTTCAGAAATAAGCATAGAATAGCCCATGCACTGGTTGAGAAAGAAAATTTGATTTTCAAAAAAAAATGAATCCATAGTATGACAACTTTTTCTAAGAATTTATTTGTTACATAATACAAGGCAAACTCTTATCTTGGCAGTACAGCATAAACCAGGAAAAAGAGTTCAAAGATGCTTCAGTCATACTTACACTGAGTCAATTACATTGTCATGGTTGTGTTATTTTGGCAGTCTAACAGTTAATCCTGGAGGCTTCTTTAATACACACAGGTCATGTTTTCAATATTTTTGGATCCATACCTTAACATATATGCAGCAGGTACCATCATGGTGCTAAGACTGAAACAAAGAAACTTAACAATTCTGCATTCTTGATTTTGTTTAAATTTGTAACCTCAATGTTACATTAATAATGGCCTGCTTTGCATATCTGTTTGATTGTAGCGTCTTAAGGATTCATTTCAACCTGGGGAGGACAGCATGACTCCTACCTGCCTCTCATTAATAACATACTTTTCAGCAACTAGATAATGAATGGGTTGGATATAAATCAGCAGAAATGCAGATTGCCATTAGGTGAGAAAAGGAGGAGCAATCTCCAAGTAATTTTGAGACTGAAGAGAAAAAAAACCTACACATCTTAGAGAGAGATGACTACATATGAAGGCTTGTGATTAAATATTCTGCTGTCTTCGCATGTCAAACAGTGAAAAAGAAGTTATCCTAGTAGAAATTAACTTTTGCAAATGACTTTGAACTCAAGGAATTAATGGAAACAGGTAGTTTAATCAGGGGAAGAAAACAGCCTGACTCCTGGGAGCAGATTATCCTAATGGCTGAGATAGGATTGTATATGTGGTTCTTAACTGTATTGACTTTAATGTAGAGATGCACTTGGTAGAAATGGGCAAGGAAGATAGTGATCAGAAATTCCAGCTGAGAAAAGTCTGCAACTGGCTGATCATCAGAGTCAGCATAGAAGGCAAGCAGAAGCATCTTAAAGGAGAAATACCTAAAATATATTATTGGGCTACTCCAGTCTTCTGCAATAACAACAGATAATAACATCCTTGCTCAGGATTCAGAGGGCATGCTTTGCAAGTTACTGTATTTCTTTGGTGATAAGTTGCTGGCACAAAAATGAGGATTTAAGGGAAATGCATTTCAAAGCAATGACGGCCAATAAATTATCCCCCAGGCCCCAAGTTTCTCAGGCACTAGCAAATACATGAGATTTGGAAATACAATCCTAGCTTTCAATTTCCTTTTATTTGTCTAAGTTCTTTAAAATTCAACATGGCTTCTTTGTGCAATTTGACTACCAATCTTTACTGAAAAAAAAAAAAGATGATATCAGAGTCTACCTGAAATTCAAGTCAAATGAAATAATAGTGTGATCTAGTAGGCTGTAAAAGGTTTTCAGACTATGAATTTTTTTAATTCTTTGAGAATTTCATACAGTACATTTTTATCATATGTGTTCCTATCCACCAACTCTTCCCAGATCCTCCTACCCACAAAACATCATGTTTTTTTCTTTTCCTCTTAAAGAAAAGAAAACTTACCCTAAAACTGTGGAGTCCAATGTGTTAGCTAATTACTCATGAGCATGAGGCCCTGGAGTGGTTGATGGACCCAAAGTCACTCTGTAACTGATTTTCTCTCTTCCAGAAGCTGTCAAGTGCAAATAACTTCTTGGCTAGGGGAGGGACTTCCCTTTTTTGGGCTGGGATTTTGTCTGACTTGAGCTTGTGTGGGTCTTGTCACAGTTTCTGGGGAGTTCACATATGCATCTGCCCTGTTGTGTCTGGAAGATGCTATTTCCTTGGAATTGTCCATCACCTCTAGCTCTTACAATCTTTCCAAACCCTCTTCCCCAGAGATCCCCAGATCTTTGGAGGAGGAGTATAATAAAACTATCCCATTCAGTGCTAAGCACTCTACTCTCTGCATGTTTTAGACTCTGGTTTGATTTCTGCTCAACGGTAGCAGAAAAATGAACAGAGCTGAATGTAAAGCAATCTAGTTTCCTAGTTGAGACTCTAAACAAAAAACAACTTGGCTTTAGCTCATGATTCTGTTTCTTGTTTTATTGTTGTTATTTGTTCTCAAAGGGGCTTTTAACTTGCAAATCTACAATTTGGCAGCATTTGATTTAGTTTGAAACTTTTAAAATAGCTTGCTCTAAGTATCTGGTGACTGTATGACATCAACCAAGCCAAATGGTTTTGACATTTAACTTGCCTGATTCCCAGGGAATTATCACCACAGAAAATGTTAGTCTTATTTTCCTTTGGTGACTCAAGGCAAATGTACAACAGTGACCTTAACACAAATGTGACACAGGGCAAAAACAGTAGGCAAAAGTACCTGCAGACACTTGACAGTAACATAAATTTTAGAAGAAAGTATCTCTGAAGGTCTACCAATTTCAATTTGATCATACACAACATCTCAACATATCTAGCAGAGCAGATAAAGGAAAGAACTCTTGGAAAAATAATGGGAGAGTTTTGGGTATTGCTACTTGCCTGCTGATCCCAGTTAGAATTATTCCCTTGGGAAGGAGACTTGAAGAGACACAATCCAAACAACTTAACGCTAACAACTCCTAGAACGAATAAAAGAACATCAAGCTGGCTGGAAATTTAAACAGCATTCTCAATTTTTTCTAACAGGCATTTTCTTGTATAATATCTGTTCTTCTGAAGGAAATTGTGGTTCTTGAATAGACGTAATGAGAATATTCTTTCTTAGCACACCTAGACATGGGAGGCCATTTATTTTCAATTTTACACAAATAGGTTAACTTTAAAAGAAACATTCTCAGCATGTGTGAGGAATTTTTGTTTGTATAAATAACATCGCTTAGCTTTCTCTAGAGAGGCTTTCTATAAACACAGACTGGCTAAGCAAATCCAGGGCAACAAATAAGTTAGAGTTCTGTTTCTCCACTTGATGCAGTCATTGCCTCCAACAGGAAAATGCTATAAAGTAGACAAAAGCAGGTTTTGTGTCTCCTTGCTGCAATCTTAAGACTTAGCTGTTTGTAATTTTTAAAATGTAAAATAATTAAAAATCAACTTAAAATTCACGTCTTCAGTAGTACTAGCCACATTTCAAATAGACATGGACAACACAGGTATATGGAGATCAGTTGCATGACACTTCTGTTAATTCTTTTAGCTTCTTGAGCATAAGGACCACATCTTATATACCACCATTCCCTACTGAATCTAGCACAGTGTCTGCAGCAACTGTTAAATGATGTTTTCTATGTTGTCATGGGCTATGTTAAATTTGTTATTGCAGCCTTTTATTTCATCATTTCAATAATATTGGGAGGCAGATCCTATTGTTATCCTCATTTTTCAGATGAGAACACTGAGGCTTAGTGAAGTTAACTGATTTGTCTAACATCACATAGCTAACAGGAACTCAAACCCAATGTAACATCAAGACCAGTGCCAACCAAAGGAAAACACTACTACATCACTGCAAGTTTTAACATGAACAGGAAAGCCCTTCAAGAGCACTGGTGACTGGGTAGTTCATCCACAGCACTCAACGCTGGCTATGGCAGAATAAAAACAGTTTGGGATCTATTCATAAGGATGAAGACTAGGGATGTAAATAAGTATGCTGGTTTGTGTTTAGGTGTTGAGTATCAGATTAAGTTGCAGTTTTGTACTTATCTAAATAGATTAACAGAAAATTGGTGGTTTTATTTGTCATTTTGTATATGGAGACCATTGCTTTGACCCCAGTGATGAACATTAGTGGAACATAATCATTCTGTGAAGTCACCTTCACTTGCTACATTTACCAGAAGGTGAAATGGGCTTTCATGCAGCATATTTGAGCCAGGACATGCAAATGCCAGCAAATCAATTTTCCAGCAGCTTTCATAGTCAATGTGTTTGCCAGACAAAACCCCAGCCAGCCACTTTTTATTTTTTTAATCAGCATAGCGCCTTTAGAAATAATACTTACTGGAACACTTCTAACACAGAAAGGAAGAAAAGACTTAAATCTAAATCCAACTATTCAAAGTGGTGAGCCACAGGAGAAGGTGAAATGTGACTATATTGAAATTGAACATTTAATGGTCCCATTTGGCCTTAGAAGGTAGTTTTTACCAACTATCTAGTCAGTCAGATCTGATTCAATCGCTGCCTCAGTGGCACTGACAAAGCTAAATCTGACACCTTTGTCACTACCACCATCTGGTCAAATGTCATCATGTACCCCAGTGTTAGGTGCCTTGCTTTCCTGCATTAGCTACTTTTCTTGTTGTTGTTGCAACAAAATACTTGCCAAAAGAAGAGTTTTGGGGGGTTGGTTTTGTTTTGTTTTGTTTTTTGGCTAACAGTACCAGGGGATATACAGTTCATCGTGGCAGGGAAGGCATGGCAATAAAAACATGGGGCATGTTATTCATAGTCAGAAAGCAGGGAGGAATGGATACTACTGCTCAGTCCATTTTTCCATTTTTATTCAGTCCAGGACCGCAGCCCATGGAATGGAGCTGCCAGCATTTATGGTATATCTCCCCTGGTCAATTAAACTCTACTAGAAATACCCTCATAGATACAACCAAAGGTGTGCTTCCATAGTGATTCTAAATCAAATTTACAATAAAAATTAACCATCAGCCACTGCATGGAGTATTCAAATTTTACATCTTTCTTGTATTATTCTGCACAAATTCTCTAACAAACCAAATTATACAAATTGTGGGGTGTTGTTGTTGCTGCTGCTGCTGTGATAAATACCATGACAAAAGCAATGTGGGGTCTAGACAAAAGCAACAATGATTCAGTGATTGCTGCTCTTCAAGAGAACTCACACATGAGGTGGCTCACAGCAGCCTGGAACTCCAGTTCCAGGGAAGTCAGATGCCACTGGCCTCCAAAGGAACCCACACTTAACATCCCTATACACAAACATAAACACACATACATATATATATGTTAAAAATAAATCGTATTTAAAAAGCAACTTGGGGAAGAAAGAATTTATTTAGCTTATACACCCCAATGACAGTTCATGAGCGAGGCAAGTCAGAGTAGGAAATCAGGAGTCGAGGCAGGAAGTGCAGGAGAAGCTGCTCACTGGCCTGACTCCAGTCTCATGTTCAGAGACTTTGCTTATACCTCCCTATACCACCTGCGGAAGGATGACACCACCTAGTTGTCTGGCAGCTCCCATATCATTCAGCAGTAAGAAAATGCCAGACGGACATGCAATGCCCACAGGTAAATCAGTTAGAGGTGTTCTTCAGTTGACGTTCCATCCTCACAGGTAACTCCAGATTGTGCCAAGTGCCAAAAACTAACCAGCACAGTGGCTATGGGTTGTATTAATTTCTCATTTGTCATGTAGGTATAATCTAATTTATTAAGGACTATGTACTAGGCCCTTTGGTGGTTTGAGGAATTATTTTATTTACTATCTTATCTCTTTTTCTAAGATAGCTATTAGAGTCTTAGAGAAATTTAAGTAACTTGCCTAAGTCAAGAAGAAGACATTAAATCTAACAGTAGGATATAGGGCCTTGTGGTAAACTAGCAGGTTCAACTTAATTTGTACCTTTTAGCTCAGTTATGTGACTTCAAAAATGAACCAGTAGAGATGATTAAGGCTTCAGAAAATCACATCAAACCAGTAGGTCAATTGAATGTACACTATTCACTGGAGCCTGTGGAGATCATCAGTAAAGGCAATGATTTCTCCTCTATATGAATCTTATCAGTAGAAAATAATTTAAGAGTATAACCAGGACACATTTGTGCATGCAGAAAACTGAAAAATAACAAAGCCTTTATATAAGAGCAAACCAAATAATTCAAACATGAGTTATAATGTAAACTTCAACCAAAAAAATATTTCAAATTCAACCAGTTCAGTGACATCATTTGATCCATCTCATCATAGCAGTTGCTCCACTAACAGGTAGCATGGTGTGTGTGTGTGTGTGTGTGTGTGTGTGTGTGTGTGTGTGTGTGTATGTGTGTGTAAGATGGGTTAAATGCAAATTCTTTCAGTTCCTATCTATACTACCTTGAATCATCATTTTCCCTTTCTCAGATGTAGAAGTAGAGAAAAGGGAGGGGGATATAGACTACCTTGTAAAACAATTCTGAGTTTCAATTTCAACTGTCCACTTATGTATTAAATTAACATTTATTGATGGCACACTGTGACAGCCATTGTCCTAAGTACTAAAAATGGACATTTCCCATTATTTTGAATCAAACAAACAAACAAAACAAGGAAGTGCCCTATCAGATTTTAAAAACAGCATCAGAAAATAAAAGTATATTTTTGTGTGAGGTTAGTGTAATGAAAAAGTAAAGTAAGTAAGCCAACAAAATGCTAGTGTTGCCATTTACCATAGCTGATTGCTTCTTTTGACTTTTTTTGACACCTAACTGAACTAGAAAAGCAGGCTACTTTCAGGCAACTGAAATATGCTTAGTCTCACTTGGAAAAAGAAGGCAAAGGTAGATTGAATCCAAATAGAAATCTGACTTTGTATGCCAGCAAGAGACACCAGAGAGGTCACTGGAAATTTTGCTGAACCTATCAGCTTGGACAGGGGCCATCTGAAATAGCATTCCTTAAGGTAGAAAAGAGCCTGTCACGGTGAACTGTAGAAGACAGTGTGAAAAATGTTAGGCAAAGGCATTTTCAATGAGTTCTTGACAGACGAGGGTAAAGCTCAGCGTCAAAGCTGAAAGTGACGTCTAATTCCACTGAAATTATCTAAGTGCCCAGCCCCCGAAATAACTCATACATAGTCATAATCCACTAATAGACGAGCTCATATTAGAGCCCAGCAAACATTCCCCTGTCCTCTTCTCCCTGTTCTTTCCAACACTCGGTCACAAGGCAGTCATTGATTGAAGCAAAAGGAAACTGAGAGAGACAGTACTTGTCTGAATGTTTGAAGGAAGGACAAGAAGACTGGGGTTTAGACCATGCTTTAGAAATAAAATAACAAAAGACAAAAGAAATGAAATTACTTCCGGTATTCTTTGATCCAAATCAAAATGGAAACTATTTTCTTTGTTAGGTGGGGGTTGTGAAATTCAGTGATTCCCAATGTACCTCATCAGAAGTACTGACTTCTTCAAAGCCTGTGTGAAAGAAAGACGCACTGTGACATGTGCTCTTCCACCTCTACCTTAAATTGTCTTGTTCCTTTATGGAATGCAGTGTTAACACTAGGAGGTCTATAGCAAGGGTACAGGATGTAACAAGACTATCCTTGAGAGGAGCAGGACAGGACTAATTCCAAAGTTGCTACCAATTCTAATTCCCAAATGTTCAGAAAAGACATTTTAGAAAGTAATTTGCTCTCTTTTATCAAAGAAGACATGCTCAGTCTTCCAGTAAAGCAGTCAATGAGTTTTAGGGGAAAGATTTAACTGTAGTCTTCAATTCAGTAGACTTTGCTAGTGTCTCAGCATCACTCATTTTTGTGTGATCTTAGAAAAGTTGTTCAATCAACAGCAAATCTTCTAATTTCCATATCCTCTAAAGTGGTGTGCTTACCAAGAACTTATCTTAAAACTAGCATATTTTTCCAAGGTCTGTCTGTTTGAACTGACTTTATGGTGAATGGATAGACACAGATAGGCTAATAGCATTTCTTTCTCACTGCCCTCTCCTCCTTGATTCTGTAATTTATAAATCCAGAGCTCATTGTTTCATTCCACCAATATTTATTGAACCCTACTAGGTCCAGATGCTGTTCTTAGCTCTCAGGTTACAACAATCAATGAATAATAGCTGCTGGAACTGCCTCAAAGGGCTTCTGAGGTGCATAATTGAGATGATGGTATGTGTACAATGACCTTGGCAGCCAGAAAGGTACAGGTCAATATAACATTTAAAGATATCCAACTTCCCTCTTCTTCTATCAGTGAGAAATTGAAGGACTCTCTGACTTATGAAAGGAGATGCTTGCAAAGTTGTATGGAAGGTGAAACTCTTGCCACAAATTTCTCCTCTTCATGATCTTTAACCTACTATCAGAAATTTCCATTGTCTGAGTCCCAGCTAAGGAATTTCTAGGGCTTGCTGTTGTGATGCACACCTGTAACATGAGCTCTCCAGAGACTAAGATAGGAGCACTGTAACAGGCTAGGGCTGGAGGACCTAGTGAATTTCACTCTTGGCTACCTAGTGGGGGCATTATAGGAAAAATATGAACAAAAAAGAGTTTCTGTGGAGGTGAAACTTCTGACTATAGTACAGAAATTGACAAGAGGCTATACCTCTTTCAGTTCCCTATTCTGCCCTCATTCAAACAATATTCTCTTCTAACCCATCTAACTTTAACAAAGACAAAGGGGTAGAGATCTCCAAAGCAGCTGCATCATCAGCTCCCTTTCCCTCTATTACTGTGCTTTGTAAAGTTCACCTATCCACATCCTAGTATCTGATCTGCAAGGTAGAATTTGCTTGTAAATATCCTGAAGGGCACACTTAGTATATGGATTCAGTAAGTGCCCAGTTCAGGCAAGGTTGAGCCAAAAGATACCTTTTTGACTTAGAGAACAGATGTCAATATCACCAGAACCCTTATTAAAAACAGAAATTTCACAAGGGCTAAACAACACAGAAGAAAACTCATAGTTTACAATTGCAGTCTTTTAATTAAAGGTTTAGTCTACAGATGAAACCTACTGAACTGTCAAACAATATAATATTTAGAGAAAGGAAAATGAGTCCTTGGAACTCATATCTTACTTCACTTGCTTGCTGTCCTACACATGACACACTAGTCCTAAATGAAACATTTTTAACCCTTATGGGGATATGAATCTCCTATTTAAATAAAAATGCATCCCTCAGAAAACACAGAAAGCCCCTTTGACATCCATGATGACCAAAGCTATTGTCAAAAAGGGATTGTGAGATGAGTCTCTGAGGGAGTCTGACAATTATATTATGTGGAAGGTAGAAGCTGAGCCCTTAAAAGTCAAATCTAGTCTTTCTGTGGCATTTGGATATAAGTATTGCACTTGCACACAAAGCAATGCCGGTTGGGAACAACAGTAACCAAATAAATAAAAAATGCCTATTCTCCCTTGTAGGACACCGGGCACAAAATGCTCAAAGCCAGTTTCCATAACCTTTCCTTTATACTATGCTCTCAAACTATTCATTCATATGTGTTTGGGGCACAGAGAAGTTATAAAAACCCAAATTACTCTCCTTAGAAATAACATAATACTTTCTCTACTCTGATAATAAACTAATACCATAAAATAAAATTATGTATTTTGCTCCTATTGACACTGTATTGGTCAGTTTGATTCATTCAGTTAATTCTAGATTGTCCATGTGAGGACAAATGTCTGTTGAAGGGAAAAATTGTTTTCATATCCAGATCATGGGATGGGAGGGCTCCTTTTTGTTAATGGCACTATATCAAGCACATTTGTGGTCAACTCTGATGGCACATTTTAGGAGCAGATTTTGAAAAAATTAAATCCACATCTGAAAGATTATGACTAGAAAAGAACTTATTGGAATTCTTGTCAGACAAATAGCCAAAAAGGGAGTCATTATATGTATACCCTAGAGAAGAAGTAGTTATCAGGTAACCTTATGATGGGAGACTTCAGAGCATACATTGTGTGGGAAAGAGATCATATTTACTCTGACTCATTAAAGTCAGGAGATTTATACCATGGTGACAATGGCACTTCACTTCAATCTCCACTCACATATACTGAGAAGCTGCTTAGTACATGCTAGGCATTATATCATCAGATACTGACATGGTGAAGACCAAATAAGACATGCTCCCTACTCAGAAGGGTCCAACTTTGTCTGGGGATCACCTTTCCTATGCATGAGAATAGGTGCTAACTACTATGGAAGAATGGAAGAAAAAAAAAAGAATTGCTTGATTCAAACAAAAGGCAGAAATGTGATAGGGAGGCCTTTGTCACAGAAGCCAGCCCAACAGAAAGAAGTTTCTCTCAACTTGACTTTTCCCATTACAGAGAAACCTATGTTGTAAGAGCTAGGGATAACTCAACAGCAGAGGCATTTAAACAGAGGAGGCTTCATTGGATGGGAAATTGAGCAAGATGTCTTTGAAGGTGCCTCTGAGCTCTGCTACTGTATTGTTCAACTGACTCCAAGCAGATGTTCTATTAACCAAGTAGATATTCCATTTTAACAGAGAAAAAGTAGAAAAACACAATAAATATGCTTCCTCAGGAATAGGGTTCTGGTTCATGGGGATGTTAATGTATAAGCCACAAATATGCTACAAAACTTAAATTTTAAAGGGGAAAATTAGACTGGTGAGATGTCTCTGTGGATAAAAGCACTTTTTACCAAGCATAATGACCTGAGTTTAATCTCTAGGACCCAAATGGTGGAGAGAGAGAGAGAGAGAGAGAGAGAGAGAGAGAGAGAGAGAGAGAGAGAGAGAGAGAGAAACATTACATTATCCTCTGTCCTCCAAGATATGTCATGGCAGATGTGTGTACGCGCACGCATGCGTGTGTGTGTGTGTGTGTGTGTGTGTGTGTGTGTGTGTGTACATGTGTATGCATGCACACACAGGTCCATACTAAGCAAATAAATATAACTTTAAATGTTAAGAGAAAATTACCAAATTACCACACTATCTTTTTTCCTCTGCCAACAAAAGTCTAAAAATCAAAAGTCAAATGATAATGATTTTTGTTAATAGCAGATCACAGATATGCTGCAGGAATACACCTAGAAATCCAATAATACTTAAACATGTGATAGCTTTTATAAAGTAAAGTCATGATTCTGCAAATATGGGACTAAAGTAAATTATGATGCTATTGAAATATATTCTGCCACTAAAACAAATTTTTTTATCTTTACTATAAAAAGACATGGTTCTTTCCAGTTCAGGTATTCTAGACACTATTCTAAAAGTGCTTTATCCTGTTAATTTCTAATAATCTTTTGAAGTAGTATTTTAAACCTATGTTGTTTTACGGATGAGAAAATTGAGATGTAGGGGCTAGAAAATTTCTGCACCTAGCAAGAGGTATTTAAACCCAAGTGGTCTGGCTCCATGCACACACACACACACACACACACACACACACACACACACACACACAATTTACATCTTTGACCTTCATGCTTTATTGCATGGAAATATTGCATGGAAATAGTTAGAAGCTTGGCTGTGGAAGTCATTAATGCTGAAGCACTACCTGATCTGCTCTTGCAGATTAATTAATCTGTTTCTCCTCCATTCATGTATTTCTTCTTTGGATATCCTTTGCTAATTACCTAGCAGTGCTGTCTCATGGCCTTGCCACATAAGTGATTCTATTTTTCTCCCTTCTAACATAATGTGGTGCTCTATGGGATAAAAGAAATGAATTGTGGCAGGTTGGGGAAAAAATAAACTTATTATTACAGATCCAGTCATAATTTTTTAAATTGAAGTTCAGATGATTGAACTAACATCCAATCTCTTTTATTGCTTTTGGTATTTCAGCCAAAATACAATAGTTTCTAAAAAAGAGAAAATTTTAGTATCTATTTTTGTTCTTTTTTATCTGACTGCCATAATGACAGTTAAATACTGGATAGGAAGATAAACGCCTCCACTTAATTTTTCTCACTTGTGAGCCATTTCTTCCTCCCCCTTCTGCCCTCCTTCAGAAACTAGTCATCAACTATGGCCCACTCACTGACTTGACATTACTGCATCCATTAGTGCATGCCATATGTATAACATATATATTCAACATACATGTCATGTGTATAACACATACATCCAATGTGCCCACTTCAAGTATTGTCTACTATTTATTCTCCTAAAAATGTATTAATACCTAAAGGAATAAATCTTTCAATCTGTATCAGCAATCAAAGAACTCAACTAAATGATGAGGTAAATTAGTCTAAAACAGAGCATGCTTGGAGTAGGATTCATGGACTTGCTTTTGGCTTATGAATTTAACAATGCTAATAATATCTGCTTTGTTCATAATACAGGATGCAAATTGTTCAGCAACTTCCTCCTCCCAATCACACCTTATAATCATATCTGACTGGGCCAAAATAAAGAATAAAAGAAATTGATTTATACAAAAAGAAATGGACATTATAGTGATGTCTTTAATGATGACAAGGGAGAAAATTGTAAATACAGCATATTTACAGATTGAAGGGTTATATAACCATTAAAAAATAGGTGTGCTTATTCTGGTAAAACAATAAAGAAGTACCAGTTGGTAATAAAGACCAAATTATGATAGGGGTTACCTTTGAAAGAAGGGAGAGGCACATGACCATGGAAGACAAATAAGTCAATTTCAAGTAACTACATGGCTTAATTTATTAAATTTCTAAAAGACACATAGGTGTTTTAAGATTATTTTTATATATTTATTTATAATATATCCTAATTATTTACTATTTCTTAATTTTGGGTAGTAATAAGCCAGGAAATTGCTATTGAAGTAAAGTCAGTAACAAGGTACTTCATTATGACACTTAGAAATTGCCTTATCAGATGACAATAATTTATGATATGAACATATATGTCTAGGGGTCATATTTATATCTTCAAAAACATTTATTATTAAAATAACATTAGACAATTATTAACCTTGAAGTTATTGTTATGGACAGATACTAAGTCAGATTAAGTACCATTTTTCTGGCCTTGAACTCTCTATCCTTCTGATTCAGCCTCTCTAATGCTGGAATTATAGGTGTCTGCCATGAACTCAGGCTGCTAAAGCAAATTATATATCCTGGTTTAGCAGGTGGATATGTTTAGCAAAAGATATGTCCCAATAATCTTTGAATAAATTTGAGCACTTGAATTCTACAGTATTATAAAGCTAATTGTGGTGGCCATTTTTACTTGTCTTAATAACTTTTTTGATTTTTTTTCAAGACAGAGTTTCTCTGTGTATTTAGCGGTACTAGATCTCACTTTGTAGCCCAGGCTGGCCTGAAACACAGAGATCTGCCTACCTCTGCCTCCCAAGTGCTGATATTAAAGGTATGCACCACTTGACTTCATCTTGATATAGTGTGACAATAATGTAGTTGTCTCCCTATTCAGAACTAAGCTTATTATTAAATAAATTTATCATTAGTGACTATCATGTGTGAAATGGTGCTGACTGCCAGCATAGCAAGCAAAACGAATAAGGCATATGTCCTCAAGAAATGTTCTCAAGAAATCCTCAGATAACAAGAAGAAAGACAGACAAGTAGCCAACTCTCCTTAACATAATATAGCAGCTTCTGCAGCAAAGGACTACTGTAACTGTCAAGGAGGTACTTCTGTTGGAATAAGAAAAATACTATTAGAAGACATAGATAGTATGTGTTCTGGATCTTACAGAAATAATAAGATAATTAAGACAAAAGCAAAAACATAATCAGAGGCATTGGTCATAAAACTACATGGTTGATTTCACGTAAATAGTTTGCAATCTAGTGTGACTGGAACCAAGGAAAGTGCAGCCATTAAATCCTTTATAAGAAGTTATTTTTAGGCAACCAGTTGGAAATGTCCATCAAAAGGGCTTGTTTTCTGTTCCCTCAAAGGAAATCTGGAATCTAACCTCTTATTTCCACATCCATTGATTCTATCTTAGTCTTGTCCACCACCATCAGTACCCTGAACTCTTAGAATAGCCTTCAAAGTAATGTCCTTGCTTCTATTCTGACCCACCTTCTACCTAATCTCGACACAGCAGTCAGAGAACTCTTTTAAGAATTTTAATTGGATGCTATCACACACACACACACACCTTCTCAAAAATCTCCTAACCATTTCTGATCTCACATACAATAAATCAAAATCTTTAAATCATGATCTGCAAGATCTGACAGGATTATCTTCCTAAACTCCAAGTCTTCCTTTTTTTTTCATTCAGCTATTTTTCTGTACTTTATGCAACCCAAATGTGTTTCTTCAGATGATAACAGTTTCAATGACTCCATGAGGGTTTCTAAGAGTATCTAATTGCCATAAGCATGAGGCTTAATTTTTATGGAGGTAGCCCTGGAATTACAGATTCTATTTAAACAACTCTGAGCCAGTCTCAAAAAATGCAGTTAGAGAGGTATAACAGGAACTGGAGAAATAAGAAATATGTGTGTTCACATTTAATGTATAAAATTTTCTTAATAAAAGTTAAAAGATACAATGCAGGTGACCAAAGTTCAAAAAAGAGCAACCAAGCAATTTATCAAACAAATCAGAATGAGTGTCAGAAAATCTCATAGAAGGACACTTGAAATCATGGTATGTGTTTGTGGGTTTTACAAGACTATCTTGCCCCTTACTAAATGACATCTTATAGCTTCTATCTAGGGTTTTAATTCCTAAAGATCTAACCACAGATTCAAATGGAAGTTCTGGGGTCATTGTGGTCATTCTTTCTTTATATTCTCTACAGGGATACACATGGAGCTACAAATATGTTAAGTATTTGATACACATTCTGAGCACCATCTAAACTCAAATGAACTTTAACAAGATTAAATTCAAACTGAGAAGGAAAGTAAAGACAAGGGTGATTTGGACTGATAGAAAAAACCAACAGTTTTTGTGATGCTTCTACTTGGATGAAAAGGCCACTATATACTAATTGTCCTATTACATACTCCACAACCCTAATCGGTACTCAATAAGTATTTGTTGCAAGGGTAGACACATGACTAAATACACTAATGCAACCTAAAACTCCATTATTCAAACATAATGCTCCAATGACAGAATGCAAACATTTTGTTTATTCTGACCTGGTCATATTCTGTCCTGGTCATACTTCAGTAGTGCTGTGTTTATTTCTAAACACTCCAATTTAAAAGAGACATCACAAATTTGAACGAGCTTCTGGTTGAAAGAGCAAAGTTCTGAGAGTTTTTAGAAGCAGTAACAGTCAATAGAATTTAACCTAATGAGATCAGGACGGGATGTAGTAGAGCCCTTGCAATTTTTGAAGGATAACCAGGTGGAACAGCACACAGAATTACTTTACATAGCTCTCTAGCAGAGTTGTAGGGGGAAAGGTGATCAGCTCAGAATAAAGAAGAACTTTCTTATCATAACTGACCTCCCATATCATTCCAATCACCTCTTTCAGGTAAATACAAGATAAACATACAGGATGTCAACGGGGAGAATTTCTTATTTATTTAAGAATTTTTTTACATACCAGCCACAGATTCCCCCCTTTCATTCCTCCTCCACCATCCTCCACCATTCCCTCCAACTCACCCCCACCCCCTCCTTCCAAAGGGTAAGGCCTCTCATGGGGAGTCAGCAAAGCCTGGTACATTCAGTGGAGGCAGGTCTAAGCCCCCCTGGGGGTTCTTTATCAAGTGGAATATTCAAACAAAGTGCTTTCCAAAACCACACTGTAACCCGTTAGTAGGCCCATGAGACCAAATCAGCTGGCCAGCACTAGAATTTTTAAGTGAATTTAAAAATAGCAGGGAAAAAAAGCAGAAAGCACAATTATCAATGATAAGCACAGTTTGGAGAAATATGTTTTTAAGACATGTTGGCAGATGTCTGAAAGTGTGTGGATAGTCACAATATAGTGTTGTAATTGGTTTCTGGCTGGCCTTTCCGGTTTAGGCCAGAGATTTGGATGAACTCGCAGCCCCACTGCTGCTTAGGCCCAAATAATCACACACTTTCATTAATGTTATGCTGATTGACCCAGGGCCCAGGCATATAATTTGCTAACTCCTTCATCTGAACTCAACCTATCTTGTTCAGCCATGTGGCTCAATATCTTTACTTAGAGCAGCATTTCAGCTTCTTTCCTCTGTGTCTCTTGGCATCTGCATTGTCTCTCTGGAGGCTCTGTGGCATCTGTCTGGGGTGTAGGCTCTGCTCTGAGATTTTCCCAGTCTGGTAGCTCTGTCCACACTACCTGTCTGCCTTCAGCCAATCAGTGTTTTTATTAAACCCGTAGGCAGGACAATTATTTAAAATGAAACACATAACCCCACTACAGTGTAGCATGGCTTTGATAGCACGGACCGCAATAAAAATCATTTGGGTACTGATTAAGAGCAGTTGCTGCTTATTGATTGTTATTCTTAGTGTATGTGCTACTGGTGTTATATTTAGGAAGTGTTGAAACTGAGAAGCTTCTGTAAAGCCAAGGACACAGTCAATAAGACAAAATGACAGCCTACAGAATGGGAAAAGATTTTCACCATCCCTACAACTGACAAAGGACTGATCTCTAAAATATAGAGAGAACTCAAGAAACTAGAGCCCAAAGCCATAAATAATTAAAAATTGAATAACCCAATCAAAAAATGGGGTTCAGATCTAAAAAGAGAGTTCTCATCAGAAGAATTACAAATTGCTGAAAGGCACTTGAAAAATTGTTTAACGTCTTTAGTCATCAGAGAAATGCAAATCAAAACAACTTTGAGATACTACCTTACACCTGTCAGAATGGCAAAGATTAAAAACACAGATGACAGCCTATGATGAAGAGGATATGGAGCATGGCAAACACTCCTCCCTTGTTGGTGGAAGTGTAAGCTTGTTCAGGCACTCTGGAATGCACTATGGTGGTTTCTCAGAAAACTGGGAATCAACCTCCCCAAAGACCCAGCAATACCACTACTGGACATATACCCTAAAGATGCATATTCACACTCCAAAGGCATTAGCTCAACTATGTTCATAGCAGTATTAATGGTAATAACAAGAACCTGGAAACAACCTAGATGCCCCTCAACTGAAGAATGGATTAACAAACTGGTAAGAAGCATTATTCGTAATAACAAGAACCTGGAAACAACCTAGATAGATGCTCCTCAACTGAAGAATGGATTAACAAACTGTGGTACATCTACACAATGGAGTACTACTCAGCAGTAAGAAAAAATGATATCCTAAAATTTGCGGACAAATGGCTGCAAACCACAACCACTGAACAGATTGGGATCTGAAACACCTTGGATTGGCATGGTGGAGTGGATGCTAAACTAATCCACCTTGGGACCTCCTGCCCTTTCTGGGGAGGAGATGAGGGAATGGGGAGAAGAAAGAGTGACCGGGAGGGGTCACCAGGGGGAAGAAGTTTGAACATGGGCATTCATGGATTAAAAACAATGAGACTTTATTCTATAAAAATGAAAACGAGCAGTTGTTGCTCTTCCAAAGGACCATAGTTTGGTTCTCAATACTTGTCTTAGTGTTTCTATTGCTGTGAAGAGAGAGCATAACCACAGAAATTCTTACAAAGAAAACATTTAACTGGGGTAGCTTACATTTTCAGATGCTTAGTACATTATCATCATGATGAGGAACACAGCAGTATGTAGGCAAGCCTGGTGGTACTGGAGAAGCAGCTGAGAGTCCTACATCTTTCGGGCAACAGAAAGTAGACTGTCTGACTAGGCATGGCTTGAGCATAGAAGAAACCTCAAATCCCACCTCCATAGTGACTCACTCCCTCTCAACAAGACCACACCTACTTCAGGAAGGTCACATCTCCTAATAGTGCCATTCCTTTTGGTGGTCATTTTCTTTTAAAACACCACAGCACCGATGTCATGCAACTCACAACAATCTGCAATTCCATCTCTACAGCATCTGATATCTATCCTCTTCCAGTGTTTGAGAGTGTACACACACACACACACACACACACACACACACACACAATTATGTATGACCACATACATGCACACAAATAAAAAATTTAATTTAAAAACATTTACATATGAAAACTACTGCACTCTTGTCCCTTTGAGATGTCATATCTGTCCATCCAAAGATTTCTTATCTTTTTTGTTACAGAGATCCAAAATTGCTGTGTATGAGAAAATGTGGTCTTACATGAAATCAGCAGAGCCATCTGTGTTTACCAAAACAACAGCTGATGGGGTAGCCCGAGTTCGGAAGTCCAAGGGAAAGTTCGCCTTCCTGCTGGAGTCAACCATGAATGAGTACATTGAGCAAAGAAAGCCATGTGATACAATGAAAGTTGGTGGAAATCTGGATTCCAAAGGCTATGGTGTGGCAACCCCTAAAGGCTCAGCATTAAGGTGGGTGGAATAATATAACAATATCCGTGTTGTTATAGTATTCCACCTACCCTGATGCATTTTGTTGTCATTTTCTTTCTTGTGGATTTTGAGGTAACTTTTAAAAGTTTAAAATCTACAATATTCCATGGAGTTAAATAAGACGGTAAATTATGGTTTCATCTATTTAATGCATCCATTTTTTAAATGTTCTCTCTCTGTGTTGTCCTCTCTGACTGTTTGTTGCTGTTTTAATTTTACAGTTCAACGGCTTTTTCAATTTAAATGGTAAAAGCCAAGTTATGGTGACGAATGTTAATTGCATGGATGTGGTGTTCTTGTTACTTTTTTTCTCAAAGACAATTTCCCCATCCCGCACACTTCAGTTTTGAGCAAATGTTATCCTCCATGCCACCTTCCAATATTTAACCCTGTATTTGCTGTACAGACATTTTTATAGCTCCACGTTCTGTGAAATTTAGCCAATTTGTCCTCTTGTGCTCCTTTTTTTATACGTTAACGATTTCCTAAGCATTTGTGCATTTTCTTACAAGTTATGTTTTATCGTTTCAAGAAATGCTGTTAACCTGGCAGTATTAAAACTGAATGAGCAAGGCCTCTTGGACAAATTGAAAAACAAATGGTGGTACGACAAAGGAGAGTGCGGCAGCGGGGGCGGTGACTCCAAGGTCAGCCTCAATGTCACCACAACCGGGTACCCTTAGTGACGAGTAATCGGCAAGACTGTTATCTTATTACTGAGGAGAGAGCACGAGATGCACACAGAAAGTAGAATGACCAGGTTATTCCCCTGACTGGCAGCCTTGGGAACCAGAAAGACTTTAGGGCACTGCCCCTATTTTTGATCTAACTTGGGTCCCTTCTTAAACTCCCAGACAGAGGCTCCCTATCCACACCTTCTCCTTTCCCCACATGCCAAACTGGTTTCCATCTGAAGGCCATTATAGGGTTTCCGTGCCCTAGGCTTTTAAAAGCCCAAAGGTATCCTGTGAGACTCTCCATCTGCCTCAGTTGTGTAAGAAATCAGATCCAGCCACTGAGATGACAGGATATAATTTGGTTCTATTTTTTTCCAGGATGTGATGATGGCTTGTAGAAGTTGCTTGAGTGAGTGGGGATGACTTCTTCTATTACCTGTATGAGTGATGAAATGTTCTTCTCTGTATGTGGTAGCTGATTTTAAGAAGGCCCCACTTAACTTGAAAAGCAAAGAGAACGATCAATTTCAAGTTAAATGGGGTCTTTCTTTAATAGGTCGCCAGATACAGAGACTTTGCAAAAGAGCTTTTATGTATTTAGATGCGTGCGTCGCCTGTAATACTACTTGTGTGTGAATCCCTGATTTGGCTTCTCCTTAGCCATATTCTTGGTTCAGGTAGGTCTACTTGTTATCCAGGTTGTCGTCATGAGAAAACCCATCTTACTTGCCATTCCTTTGTTTCCTAATATTCTTCGGGGACATGACCCAAGCAACAGGAAATAGGGGCCCACTCAGAAACCAAGACACCAAGTCATGGAAAAACACTTCGGGTAAGTACAAGAGAGGACCTGAAAACAGAATCCTCCACGGTCCAAAGGGCTTGAGAATGATACAGAAACATGTGACATCACCTCTTGCACAACCAAGATACGATGGGCATCTTAAGTTGAAGAACAGTGTTTCCCAACCACAGAGCAACAGACAGGCAAGCAAAACTATTTTTTCCTTCAGAGACAATGGTTGTAATTCTGCTTCTCCCTTTCCCTCTCCAACCCTCCGAGCCCTGGCAAAAAAAAGCTAGTTTGCCAGTCTGAAGTATTATAATATGGGTTTGGAAACACTGATCCAGAGCACTTTCAAAGAAACAAATTTTAAGACAACTACTTCTGTTTATAATCTTACTGAGCATTGGCAAGGCCTTTTATTGTAAAACCTTGATTAACAAGAAAACACGGAACCAAGTGGCCTGAATTGTCACTCCCCATTCCAAACTTCACATTGATGAGAAACACTGATACCCAAAATGAGAAGACCTCAAGGAATTGAGTTTTTAAGTAGTTGCCAAGTGAAAACTGCGGCTAGATCACATTCAGTTCTTTCTCCTATAACTTCTCTCCATCTGGATTGACCCTCAAATGTTAGAGGCTACTTCCCTGAGGCATGAAAGTGGATACAAGCATTTTAAGGAGGCATGTCAATAGCCAAGAATGAAACAAAGTATTAACAAACCCATCTATCACTATGGATTCAATTAATCAAGGTTTTACTATGTGCCAAAAAGCAGTGACTTCCTTTCTCGCCAATGTAAACTGATGACATTGAAAATTTATCCAATCATTTGCTTCATTTGATTTTTATAATGGCTACCCTGATGCCCAAAGTATTTAGCACCTTCCTTCCAGCAGTTTTCTTGTGTTATTAGCAAGCCACCGAGAACTTAATTCTATTATTCAAGTGAGTTACAGAATGAAAATGGAGCTGAATTAAATATGTTTTTCTCATGAACTCATCATTCAAAGGAGCCATGGACTGAATCAAAATGACTCTAAATAATTGTTACAGTGCAAGTGCCCAGAAGTTTTGCAATAACCAAGCATTTGATGTTTTACACATACATACATACATACATACATACATACATACATACATACACACACATACACACAAACAAAACAGAACCTGCACTATTGGCTAACTTATTTTTTCTGAAATATTTTAGTATCACAAAGACCCCAAAAGGTTAAGCCAGCTTTCTAATCATAACCAACAATAAAACTCTTGGCTTTCTTTTTTAGTATTGCCTCCAAGTTTTATCTAGTAACTTTATCACTAACTTAAATTTTCAGATTATCTTTAATTTGGTGTTAAAATAGAAAATATTTCAGTAGATCCTAATTGCTTCAGACTTCTTTGACCATCGTGCTATCTGCTAGGCAGCTTTTAAATAACTTTTCTCTGTCATCCCTTCAATTTACCTTTTGAAATAAGCAAAGCCCATTCTGAACTATGGCTAATAATGTGATCAGTGCTGCATCCAACTACTATGAATTCCCAAGAAGCCTGCCTTTATCTTCTTCCATCTTCCTACCTGCTGTTTTCTGAGAGTGAGCACAAGAAAGAGCAAGAAATGAATTTAACTAACACTTTCATCACTGCTTTGTGACGTCCAACCCAAGTCCATGGAGAAGGTAGAAATGCATTGAAACCTCACTAACTTGGAGTCCTTTGATTAGTAATATGCAGTAAAGCAGACAAGGACCAGTCTACAAATTAAATTTATATTATTGTGGATGAGACAAGAGAGGTTTGTTAAGCAAATGAAGAGTTTAGACTATATACTGTCAGTTGAATTTTTCCTTGAGAGAACAAACTTTTTTCCCCAATGTTAGAAGCATTCATCAGATATAATCATACTCATTAGAAATCTTTCTACTAAGATAGCTCTCATGAGGCCCTCCAATAAAGCAATGTTTTATAGCCAGTCTAAATTGCAAAGCAGAACTAAAATAAGAAAATGTCATGATTCAGACTTATTTCGTAATTCCAGATTTACTTCAGTCACTCACACAATCCTTCCCCTGTATTAATTAGTTCATATCAAGGAAGTTTTACCCTCTTAGTAAAATGACTTGAAAATCATACTTCTTTATTAACTATTTCCTCTAGTTAGCATGAAAAATGACCATTGAATATACTATCATTTCTCAGGGAAAGTGAGGCCCAGAGATAGTGATGACTTTCTTGGAAGTCACATAGCCAATGCCATCACACATCTCTTCTGACTTTTAGGATCATGTCTTCTGATAATATTTCAGAGAGCAAGTTATTGTAGCTATGTGTCAATGAATGATGTGAAGCTGATTGCATGTGATACGTTTCTATATAAATCAGGTTCATTCTCAGTCACCTTGGTTGCTACACAAATGGCATATTTAAGCCATTCTAGCCCTCAGTACTGATTACTAAAAATGATAATAATCACAAAGCCTGAAATTTATAAATGCTTCTACTATTTCAAAAACACTTTTATACCCATTATCTTTAAAACCAGGAATGGGGGAAAATACCTGTATTGCTTATCTCTCTGTCTTGCTTCTACAATCTTTAAATTTTGATAAATGGGCAATTATGTTAAACTGTTGACTTTTCCTTCTCTAACATGTGATATTTTGAGCATAGTCTACAAAAGTTACTATGCTATAGAGAGAACAGCAACATTTCATGCTGTTGAAAATGAGTACACTCTTAAACTAATGTAATAGATACTCTTTTCTTTTTTGGATACAAGGAATTAAAAAAAAAGATCATTACATGGAGCAGCCCCTGAACTAGCCTATAGGCTAGAACCAAAACACTGCTTGCTTTTACCAATGTCTCAAGGCTGGGCTAGTAAATCCTGGCAAAACTATATCTGATCTGTCCTTGATAGTCTATAAGTGCACAGGGAAATAACATGGAAATAAAGACTGTAGTTTGGGAATTATCAACCTTCAAATAACCCTATAGTGCTAGTGCTTTATTATAGCAAAAGTGAAAATGCACTAATTAAGAAACTGTAGGTTGTTTCTGCTATAAACCTGGATTACCAGGCATTTTTTGAGACAGACAATGAAAGCCCCTCATTGTAAAACATAGCAGATAATTATTTTGCTGAGTACCCATATAAGGTAATCAACCTTCTTCCACAGCTCTCTCTCAGTCATCTCACATTTTTACATTCTTCTAGTCCTTCCACATACCTAACTATAATGCCAACTCAGCTTTCCTATATACCTTTACTTTAGTAGAGCAAGGAATATCATTAAAACAAGCTGTTTGTACCTGGGCTGATGAGATTACACAAACCACATCCTATCTCAGTATAGATTTGTATCAATGGATTTAGATAGACTTTCAGTATCTATACTTTTGAAGATGGAAAACAGCACATATTGTGTGCCCTTGAAAACAAAGAAATCAAATGTTTAAATGGAACCATTCTGAACTCCTTTACTACAGTTAAAAATTGTACCAAATGGGCTGGAGAGATGGCTCAGTGGTTTAGGAGCACTGGCTGCTCTTCAAGAGGTCCTGAGTTCAACTCCCATAAACCACACAATGACTCACAACCATCTATAATGAGGTCTGGCGCCCTCTACTGTCCTGCAGAAATACATGCAGACAGAACACTGTATACATAATTAATAAAAATAAAAATTTTTAAAAAAGAAAAAGAAAAATTGTACCAAACATTGATACTTTCATTTGTAAGGCATAGAGGTAAATGAAAGACAAAAGGCTATGGAGGTTAAGTCACCATTACTTAAATAAATAGAGATGATTATTTTGGTATAGAATATTAATAAAGAAATGCAGTTGAAATTTAAATATATAAGAACTAGAATAAGTTGACAAATGTGTGTTACACACATTTAGAAAAAAACATGAATTCTATTTTAATAAATTCAACGTCTCCCTGAAATTAAAATTAATGGCATCTACTTTAATCTGTGTACTTTTAAATTACATTTAAAGTTTGTTCTCTTATGAAATTCAACAGTTTGCTTCCTCTTCCCCATTTCTAGCAATCTTTTCTCTAATTCCTATACATTTGCTTAGCAAGTCTTCTATTGAGAGACAGTAAAAAAATGTCACTTTGAGATAGCCTGTTTCTACATTCCCTCAGATTCATAGTTGATGATACCTAGATGAAAGAAATTATAACTGTTTTTCCCACACGTATAAATGAGATCGTCAGTTTTATATGTATTTCTTCTCCTGTGTATGTCTACAATTTTCCTCTCCTATGCCACCATCTCTTAATCACTTCTCTTCCACACCCAGAATTCTTTGACAATCTTGGGCCTTAGGGAATGGATATGAATCTGCATCAGCCTTTATCTGCAACAAAATGGATCTTTTACTGGCAAGAGCCATTCCTAAAGGTTGACATTTTGGATACCCAGGGTTAAGATGGATCCCAATGACACTTTATTGACACTGTTATGTGTATAGGGAAGAACCATTACAGAACGATGACACTTCCTGGGTCTTATCAGAAGTTCCTGTGAATCCCCAAGACTGGTTTGGGATCAAGGAGTAGGGTGAGTATACTATACTCTTCATTGGTTTGCATGTTTCTATGCTGGTACTGCCTCCTGGAAATATGAAGATCCTGACAGTTTTCTTTCATGGTAGTGACTAAATTTACTCCTTGAACTTACTCTGGTCTTCCTCCCAAGAACAAATCCTCACTTTCTCTCAAATGGCTGCTTCAAGCAAGGGACCTGTTGTCTTAAGAATTGAACCAATCCAGTACTTCCAAAACCAATGATTTTGGAAAAGATGCTAAAACTAAATTCTACTATTGGAAAAAATGGAACCCACAAAGAAAATACTGCTTAATTATTTCATTTTTTGACTAAAAAACCAATAGACTATGTGGCATTAACATGATTTATATGATTAGAACATGATTGACTGTATATTTTCCTATCCTGATAACATGAATATGTTTCTTATTGAGAAACAATAACCAAACTACCCAACACCAGAACTAAAGAAAGAACTGCAGGAGTGAAAAGCAAGAAGGTAAGAATGATGTTATCCAGTTGCCAAGAGGAAGGACACTGTTACCATGGCAAAGATTGAAATGATGCATATCTATGCCCTTTCTTTCCCTTGAAGATCAAATCACTGGGTTTGATTTCATTTGAAGAGGTTATAGAACTACAATCTGAAAGGTAGGACAGCCATGTAAAAGAGACATGAAAGATTTGATGCACCTAAATTATTTTTGATTGGAGTGGGAGTTTGGGTTGGTGGAACAGGGTGGGGGGAAAATGTTATGAAGAACAGTTAAAATTCATTTTCTTTACTTTTTAGAGAGCGGTATAGCATATGGCCCTTGGCACGTGAGGCTGATACACATTAGTCTGGGGTGACAAAATGTGGTCTAATTACTGAGTTTACTTTTTTATTCATTTTATATAGCACTTAAATAATTTTCAAAATAGATCCAAAACAATATAATACTGTATTTTAGTATATACATATTATATGTACATGTGTGTATATAATCATATATATACAGTGTGTATACATATTTATATATATACACTCACAGTAAAACTGCTAATGTTTCCTGTCTAGCATCACTACTAGGAATGCAAGTATGATGTGTGGCTGCTAGAATGTGTGCTGGGAGAGATTGGCATGTACCTTTGGTCAAGTTTGTAGGTCTGATATATAGACATCATTAATTTCAATCCATATTTAGATACAAACTAAGACTGATTATTTGTAGTCTGAATGCTTACATGTCTTCAGAAACACTCATAATTTGAGTTTCTGGCCTCTCTTGATACTGCTGGAGTAAACAAAAGAAAACATGCTTATACATGATAAATGCCAAGTAAATTTGATATTTCGAACTTCTGATGTATGTTAAAAATAAAATTTTTAAACTTACTTGGACAACAAGTGGGAGTCACATTTAAAATGAAATTTTTCTGTGAAACATATCCACTTTAGTATGTTCCCTGGTCCTCTTCTCACTGGTGAGAACAAATCGAGTAAGGAATCTTCTCAGACAATTTAAGATCTGTGAAATAATCCACAGCCAGTAATTATTTTGAGCCTCTGTCTTAGAGGAGTAAGCCAGACAAAGGTCAATTTTTTGACAGAAATCTAACAGGGAAAACCATGATCAGTGGAATCAAAGACTCTCATGTTTTGAATAGGAGAGGTTATCATATAGAAATGCCCCTGGTTTTAACTGCATATTTCAAGTTTACTTCTGAGGCTGCTGCTGTGCAAGCACAGATGTTCATCAATACATTTCAGTCATTAGCATTGTTAGACCCTTAGAAAAATGACTCACAGCTTTCAGCTCCTAATGTTATATGCACGCATTATTGAATTTGCTCTTTGCACTTATATTAAATTATGATCGCATTAGCAAGGAGTTAAATAGGTTTGAGCTACATTTGTGAACTACGTGGTTATAAATGCTCCCTCAGAGGTGCCTTCTAGCAGCTAAGCACTGCAGAACTCTGAATATCATTGGATCTTCCTCTGTGGAAATGATGGACACTTGAGCAGTCAGAGTCTAGTAATGGCAACAGTCAAAGGGTATGGAGACAACCCTTAGTGATTCAAAGGCAAAAAGTTTGAAATGACATAAACCTTTATTCTCTTGCAGTCCTACATGCAGGAACTTCTGAGAAAAGTGAGGAGAGAATATTTTTAATGACTCCAGACACTTGCACACTTTAGGGCATGCTTTGAACTGTCACAGCTACCAATAGGTGGCACGTAGACAAGTGAATCCCCTCACACTACACATATCTCAAGTTAACTTACAAAAAAGAATTCAAAGGACCTCATGGTAGATGCTATCACACAGCAAGGATTCTTGTTGTTAACCATCAACTGTTGAAAACAAATCTGTGCAGCTCTATTTGCCCCTGGCTGCATACTTTTTGTTTTTGTTTTTTTTTATTTTTTTAAAGAACTATCCCTTTATTCTGATATAACCACATATGGGGAGCCACCGTTTTTTCTATTCAATACATTTTAGATGGAGACTGAACCAGGAAAAAAAGCAGTAAAAGCCGTACAGAAAGTGATCATTTGGTTTCAAGTGCAGACGCAACTCATTGCTGGGTATTTAGTTATAGTAGTTACATGTCCATCAACACATTCTTGAATAATGGTGACATGCTCTTCAGAATGGCACCTTTCATTCTATACAAATAACAGTCAACTGGGCATTCTTGTGTTTCCTATCTGTAGTCACCTTTAGATTTCAGGGCACTCCTGGAACTGTATTTGCAGCATGTCACTTCTGTTCACTTCTGTACAGTCCTTCATGGCTAGTCTTATTTTTTTCTTTTTTCAAAATCTATTTTTTATTATGAATAAAGTCATATTTTTTATCCATGTATACCCTGGTGGTACATCTACACAATGGAGTACTATTCAGCAGTAAGAAAAAATGATATCCTAAAATTTGCAGGCAAATGGATGGATTTGGAGAATATCCTTCTGAGAAAGGTATCACAAACCCAGAAGGATAAGCAGAGGATGTACTCATTCATTAGTGGATTTTAAACAAAAAGCAAAAAGCAAAGCATATCCAAGCTACACATACTTCTTATACCAAGTGATACTATGCCTTCTCCAAGAGAGGCCAGATGACAGACTGAAAAGGGTGGTATATTACTATCTGGATGACTGATTACCATGACTACCTGAAGTAGTATCAGTTTAAAAAGATGGCCAAGAAAATGGAAAATCATTTTTCTCTCTCCACTGGACTGAAGCCATTCCATAAGGGTTGTTCAAATATGTACCAAGAAGCAAGAATTAGCAACTTAAAAGTAAATGTTTGGATGCAAGACAGGTGCTAGAAATTTGGCAATTAAATTTGGCAACTTAATTTTTGATCATTTCCATTTTCATCATCTATATATGAAGATCTTCAGGAATTATGTTTATGAGTTCTATGTCATAAAACATTTCCTTCTCTGGAGAACTTTGCATTCTTGCCACAATCCCCAAATGTTTATTAAACAAAGTTAGAATATCAAGTTGCTTTGTAAATAGTCTCTTTTTCTTCATTTCCAATGTCTCAGGAAGAGTCATAAAAAATATAAACCCACATTGCTCAAAATTAATAGTGTGAAATTATTACAGTAGAATTTTAGAAATAGTGAAGAAAAATGGGACCTGGGAATATTCTCAAATCTCATCAGATTTCATCAGAAAGTGCTCCACCTTTCTCCTTCAGCTTGCTGACCAATGTCTATTTTATGAGGATTCTGCTCAGCACACAGTTCATAGTATGCCCTTCAGACAGCAACAGCTTGGCTAATTTCTGATAGAAATCTGACCTACTTTGTTAAATTCTTTCTGTTCTCTATTGAGGTGAGCACAATAAATATTTTTGACTTCTAACTCTCTCAGGTACCAGTCAAGGACCTGGAATAATCACTCAGTAAGTTACCCATGAGAAGCATTGCTGCATCACAGTAAAAGGCCCCAGCTGGAATATATACCCTTGCTAGACTAATAGTTATTTGGATAATTGGGGTCCCTGAAAAAAATTCATTATGGACATCTAAGCCTGAAGAGGAAAAAATGAGGAGAGCTACCTACTCTTGTCTATGCTTCAGTGGGTAATGCAGAGTAGCGAGTTCAATGTATATTCATTTGCCTTTCAGTCTGCCCTGTGATATGTGGAGGCTTAAGCACATTGCTTGACCTGCATGTGCTTCAGTTTTATAATTTATAAATTGAGGACTATAAATCTGCCTTCTTGAAGTGGCCATTAAACTTGACCAATAATAAAATTGACTATTGTAATTATGTAAAGGAACTAGGCTGAAAAATAAAAAAACTAAAAGAGCTGTCTTTGAAATGGTTATTTACTGGGAAAATAGAATAAATGAGGCTACAAAAGCATAAGCTATGATCTCTTCCTTTGAGAAGCACATGATTCAGAAAGAGTCACAAGACATATCCAGAAATAAAGCAAGATGGAGGATGATGGAGAGAGAAGAAAAGAAGTTTGAGCTAGGAAGAAAAAGAAAGCACCCTAACAAAAATAACATCTAAAATGAGCAGATACACACATAATTCTTCAAAACACCAGACCCCCCCCCTCTCTCTCTCTGTGTGTGTGTGTGTGTGTGTGTGTGTGTGTGTGTGTGTGTGGTGTATGTGTGCATGAGTGTGCATGTACTTAGTTGACTGAAGTTAGGCTTCACAATGCATCTAGAAAGGCACAGAAAGGGAGAAATCTGTAGGAATCAAAGCATGTTTCCTTTGCCATTTGGGGAACTTCATTTATCCCATAGCAACACAGAACTGAGGAGTTTTCTTCTCTTCATAGCTCTCTTCACCTTGTCAAGTGGCATTCTCTGAGATTTCTGAGGACAACTTTTATGTTCCCTGGGTGTGCTGCTGCTTGAAATGTTTCGGTTTGCCCTCATTTTTGTTTTGAAGCTCCTTAGATCACATTGGTTCCCTGCCAAATTTCATTAGCACTAGGTTATTTGAGGGTTTTGTTTGTTTTCTCTAGTCAAAGACTAACTTTCTATGAGTATGATTTATCAGATTTCTTTATTCCTTGTGTATCTCAGAGGAGCTCTGGATGCTCTTAGCCTCAGCACTATAGGTATTTGGAACCAGCAGATGCATTCATTATTTTGAAAACTGTCCTGTAATTATAGGCTGTTTATCAATATGCATGAACCTCTACCTATTGGATGCCTGTACCATTCCCTAGCCCATTTTTTGACAATAAGAATGACACCAGGCATTACCAAATGTCCTCTCGCAGACAAAAAGCCCTACCCCATCCCTCTACTCAAAAGTTATCACACTAAGGTGACCTGTAAACTGGAATGGGGAACAGCTACTAGTTGTTCTGTGAAAGCTACTAAATGGCCCAAGGCAGGCATAGGCCATTTGTTATAAGGAGAACACTAATAAGCTGAGATACTAAGTCTGGCCTTAGGCAAGAGTATATAGTTAACAGCCCAGAATAAGCCCCTTTCACAACAAAATTTGTCCTTTCTCCAAATCAGTGATTAAAAAACATTTTGTTCTAGGCCTCTCCATAGTCTTAAAAGTTGTTGCAAAAATGTAAAAATATTTTATTTATGTTTGTTGTATCTATTAGTATTCATCATGTCCAAAATGAAAACAATGTAATTTTAAAAGAATATGGTTATTAATTTATTTTTAAAATAACACAGTATATGTTCAAATAAATAATATACTTTTATGAAAACTATTTCCAAAACAACAGAAGTGAAACTGGCTTACTTTTGCAGATACCTAAATATTTAGCTTATATTAAAGGATAGAATTATCATTTCTATTTTTTCATTCAATTTGCTATAATTTCCCATACCACGTAGCTTATCAGTATTTGTATGTCATGAAGGAATAATAGTAAGAAGGGGAAATTTATGCCTTAGTATCATTGTAAAATGCTTTGAGTTCATACACCCTCTAATAAAAGAGTTTCAATAATCCCCAGGGTTTCCTGAAACACACTTTGAGAATCACTGCTCTAAATTCACACATTCCACTTTTATCAATCTATGTCACTTAAATGTTTATGAACATCTTCTAAAACCAGGGTATCTAGAGGATGAAATCCTCCATAACCTTAGCATGGTAACTTTAATCAGGCTGCTCTGTTCCTAAGATCTAATAAAAGCAGCAGTACTGAACAAATTGAATGAGGTATTTTTAAGAATGCAGAACCTTGAAGGGGAATGAGGCCTGATAAGGACACAGTCAGAGAGCAATGAGATGCCACTGAACTTTTTGAAAAATAAAGGAAGCATAGAAAGGATATATAAGCCTGATGAACCCAGGTTACCCCACATGTCATTAGAAAGCATCTTGCCCTTGTATCTAGAGGCAACTTCCACAATGCTGTATCTCACACCAGGACCTGGCTCAAAGCACAGCACTGGGAGAGAAGTGATGGTGATGGCATACCAAAAAAGTAAAGAAGAGAAAGAAAGAAATAGCAGTGGGGATTAGAGGAAAAGGCAACTCCCATACTGCTATGGAGGCTACAGATAGCTTTGCCAACCTTTAAAATAATCTAAAACATAACTTTCACTGCCAATACTATCTTAAGGAGGCTCAAAGTTTTGTGTATGCTTTGTTGCAATTCTGGTTAGTACTTGAGAAGCCTAGAGTTTGAGTGCTGATGGAAGGAATTTGCTAAAGTATGAAAGGAACTCAATTTATCTGTAACACACAGAATGAAGATATTTTCACCATCGTGCCCTGCACTAACAAAGAGGGTGTCACCTCCTCGCTACTAAAGTTTTATTGCTTTTCAAATCCCAAGCACTCTGAAATTGCATATTATTTCTAAATGACAATATATACCTCAGAATATCTTAAACTGAGATGGTCCCTCTGTTCTCAACTGCAAATGGAAAAAGAAAGAAAAGGGTTTGGGAGCTGGGATAATTGAGCCCACATCTTTGTGATTATAGGAAATCTTACTGTAACCAAAGATGTTAATAGGCCCAACTTACCCAAAGTAAACTAGGAAATATTACAGCATGCCCATAATTACATAAATTTGTGTGACTTCTTCCTTTAAAGTCAGTGGCATTAAACCTAATCACACCACCAATGGCAATATTTTTCACAAGAATCTGAACAGAATGTATTGCCTCATCGTAGAATTAGGCCACCTTTTCCATATAACACATCTTTTGCCCAAAATTATTAAAGAGATTTTGTTTTTAAATTTACTAGCTATAGAAAGAAAAAAAGGGTAGTCAAACAAATCTCTCAGGGAGAAAGATTGTTGTCCTATGACCAGTAAGATTTCACACATTGTACCCTATGTTTCCAAATAGTCTTTATAGATTGAGTAATGGAGGACCAAGGAGCAAGCAGTAAGCTAGACTCCTAAAGATGTATTAGTTTCTCACTTAAAGAGGTCTTATTTTACCCAACTACTCCCCATAGTACTACTCAACAGTGGTAATGTCAGTTGGCCATTTTATACAATGCTGTGAACCCTGATCCACTCTATGGGGATCTTGTCTGTAAACATACCAGAGAGACATATAGCCAGTAACTCAGAAACATCCCATGAGCCTGTTTTTCTGGTGTTGAAAATGCTCCTTATCACAACATTCAAGGTCTACATTGAACCTTTAATGGTAAGAGTAGTGTGTGCCCAGGAATTAGAATGTATGGTTGTTGCATGAGGATATGTGTATAGTTCAGTTCTTCAGTAGATCATTTTCAGGTGGCCAATAGATTTGTGTAATAGGGCATAATTAATCCAAAGGCATGCTGTATATACAGGATCTGTTTTCTGCCCAGATTCATCCACTTGTCTTAGTCCACAATATACAAATGTATCCCTTTCTGGCCCTGACCCCTTTCCAACCTTCTCCCACACCCATAACTTGCTTTCTGTCTGGAAGTACAACAAGACACCCGGTTAGATCAAACCTAACATGCCTCCATCACAAAGCTACTGCAAGCTGCCGCCGACCATTGTCACTTGAGGGGAGACCCCCCCTCACTCCACACAGCCTATCAGAGGAGTGCCTTTTTTCTATCCTCATTATTTAACAGTGTGTGCCGATTACTCAAAGCGATATGGGCAGGCCCTGGTAAATATAGCGTTGCTGTAGTGTTAACTTTTTATAAGGTAATGCTCAGGTTGCCTGCAGTGTCTACAATTACTCTGTGGCCAGGGCCCCCTGCTTTATCGCTTTCTATAGTTTTAAAGTAGTTTGAAGCTTGAATAACATAAAATAACATAATATAATGTTATTTATGTTATTTCCCACGTGAAGAACGCCTGTAAACCTTGCAGTATTGAAACTCAGTGAACAAGGCATCTTAGACAAGCTGAAAAACAAATGGTGGTACGATAAGGGGGAGTGCGGAGCCAAGGACTCCGGGAGTAAGGTCAGTCGCTCAAGGTCTTTCTGTACTGATTAGCAATCCCACTTTGACCCACTGTTTCTTTTCTACCCCCAAACGGCTTTCCTTCCCAACACGTGTACACACCCTGACACAGTGGGACCCCTTCATAACACCAGCACTATAAGAATAAGACAAATGCCAGCCTCACAGGCCTGCTGTGTGACATCAACCCACTATGATATAGGTCTCTTAGGATTAGGGACTCAATCTGGCTCGATGCACTTCCAAAGCTATAACATAATGAGCTGTGTTATAAAGGGGTTTTACTGTAGTTCACATTGCGAACGTGCAAAGAGAAACCAACCAATCTTTATAAAAAAAAAAAAAGATCCATTTGTGACAGTACTTTATCTTAATTTCTTACAGTGTCAGAGACTATAGTGGTAAATACCACTGGTTATTATTATATTATGTCTTTGCCATCAAAAAACAGTCAAACAACAAAGACTGGTCTCTGTAAGCAGAATGATTAGCTCCCTCCCAGCTGCTGTCATATTAAATTCAGCATCTGTTTGGATCTCAAATCTCATTAAGTCTGTCACACTTTTCTCTTCCAAAGGTGTCATTTGAATCTCTGTATGTAATACTTTGAAAATATAGTCGCATGCTCCTTAAGGGTATACATTGTCAGGATTAACATCACATTGATAAGCATGAAACACTCTTGCCCGCCTCCTTCCTGCCCCCCTTGCTCCCCCAAGAAAGTTCTTTTTAGTTTCAATTTTTGCCTTTTCCTTTTTCTGAACTAATATTGTGGTATCAGTTAATTCATTTCATGAAATGCCACTCATTTCCCCCATGCAGTGAACCATTTTGCTACTGTTTTTCTACATCCCACATCAGGGAATTCTGTAAAACGTCAACACATGGAATTTGAAACTGTTGTTACTGCTGCATATCACATGGGTTATGATAAAGAATTTTATTCCATTCATTGCCATGCACATATATGATAGTAGAAGGAGGCTTCCCAAAATTGGTCCATTTCCTGATTGAGTATGGACCACCCTTGCAGCTAGCCTACTGGGCTGCCTTAAAGAAATGGCCACTGTCCACTAAGAAACAGATGTTTTTACTATTCACCTACCTGTCGTTCATTCTGAAAGAGTGACTATATGTGAGGCTGGCATGGACGTAAGGCATCCCACACCCATTCCTGAATACAATTCAATTTCATTTGGCCTTTTTATTACAGTAACAGTGTTTTATTACAGTAATAGAGTTGGCTCCTATAAAAATAGAATCAGAAAGATATGGCCATTTAAATATATCAGGACTAGCTGAGCCATAATACTGATGGTCAGCAATGGCCACCATCTGTCCACTATGTCATCATTTAAATAGAATGTTCAATATTCACAAGCTTTTTAAAATGGGTATTCTATTCACCTCCATTCAGCAGCAAAATGGTTAACATTCCCTCTAAAAAGACTACAAAATGCTACTTTATTTTTTTTTTTTTTTTATCAAAGAAAGACTCCTGGCCCTTGGTGTGTCCTACCTCAAGGTAGGGCTCAAGACACCATTTTTTTTTCTTTCCATTGTTCAGTAGTTCAGTTTTTTTCTTTTTCATGCAAGCAGATAGCTTAGTCAGAGTTCCTGTTTGACCTGAAAGGCACTGACCGCCTTCCTCAATTTTTCCTCCATCTTAAATAGAAAGCAGATAGGTGTAGCATTTTTTTAATTAGTCCTACATTCCCTGGAGTAAAATCTCAATATGAGCTGAACTTTTTTTGGTTTTTTGGTTTTTGTTTTTAGTTATCAATGATCTAGAAAATCTTTCTGATTTGTGTGGAGCCAATTGAGGCCACAAAGGACGCTCCTGATGGCTTCCTTAAACCTTCAGGAAGATGGACTAAAGCTAACTCTTTGTGCTATACCCTTGTTCTAGCAGCACAAAGACCTTGTTCTAACAGCACAAAGACTTGCTGCCCTGATTTTGAACTTAGCAACCAATTCTCCAAGGGGGCAATTTATCAGTCACTGGGAAAAAAAAAAGACTTGACCCTTTTTACACAACTCCCCAAGAAATAAATCCCCACATGAGAATATAAGGGACCACTAATATTCTCACCTAGTACCTTAAAGACTAATTGTTAAGAAAGTTTGTCACAGGGAAACAAGGGGAAAGGGGAATTGGGAGGCAAAGAGGGGAAAGAGTGCTTCAGTTCCCAAATGAAAAGAATGTTACATTTGTAGGGATTATCCACAGCTCAACTCTGGAAAATGGTGTGTGTTTAGGCTGGCAGAGTGATACTTTATGCTTGTGTTCACTCTTTTGTTCCCCTGGACAAATGTTGTCTAATTTAGTGGCTGAAAACTGTCTTAAACATTTGGAGATACTAAGAGGCATAAAGAATGAACATTTAGGTGAGAATCAAAACTGTCAACAGAAGCACAAACTACCATTTTGCTGGTCATTGTGAAACATCAGCCAGTTGCCAGAGCTGAGTCCTAACACTTACACAATGTTTAGTTATTTTACAACTTAGAACTGTCCTATACTGTTGTGATGTATTATGATGTCCTATTGCCTTTGTTTTCCTCAAGAACTAATCGCCTTGTTCATTTTTCTTAGGACAAGACCAGTGCTCTAAGCCTGAGCAATGTGGCAGGCGTGTTCTATATACTTGTCGGAGGTCTGGGTCTGGCCATGATGGTGGCTTTGATAGAATTCTGTTACAAATCACGGGCAGAGTCTAAACGCATGAAACTCACAAAGAATACCCAAAATTTTAAGCCTGCTCCTGCCACCAACACTCAGAATTACGCTACATACAGAGAAGGCTACAACGTGTATGGAACAGAAAGTGTTAAGATCTAGGGGTACGGTTAAGGTCTAGTAAACTAATCAGCCTTATCTTTCTATGTTTAAACTTTTGTTGTTGCTGTTGTTGTTGTTCTTTCTTGTTTTTTCTTTGGTTTGATTTTAGCATTGTGTCTTTGCTACTATTTAATTACTGTAAACAAAGATTGTGCTCTCTTGTCAGTGAGTAGTCTTTTTCTAAAAGCATGATTATAATTAAGTTATGGTCTGTGACACAAAAGGAAAAAAGGCAGTTCTTAAAGCAGTACTCTTCAACACAAATGTATGTGAGTAACATGTGTGAAACACATGGATAACATTTAACTGTTCTAGGAGTTATAGTTTTAAAAGTAAAACAAGTGAAATTAATTTTAATAATCCATTTCACTAAGGCCAGGATATCAAAATACCATTTCAATGTTGTCGTTTTAAACAAGAATATTAGGAATGAATGAGACATCTTACGTTATTTTATTTATACTAATCTTTGAAATTTGAGATGCTTTTGTACTTATGATATACCTCAAGTGATATTAACAATATATCAAATAATCACTAGTTTCATGTGCCCCAAGGTTTCCATGTTATACAGTACAGTTCTAGAGAAAGCAGATAGTCTGGAGCTACGATTTAAACTAGGAAATAGAAGCAAGATCCTACCACCTCAGGTAGGGAAGTGCTTCCATTAAGGAGTTGTGAATCTTTTAATTAAGCAATGGAAGCATGAAACAAATTCTTTAATCTTTGAGTCCCTTTGTTATCCCTTCCTTGGAACTAATGGTGCTCAGGTAAGTAAGGGTCTAGGTTCCTTGCTGCTGACCAAATCAAAATTAATACTTCGGAAAACCTGACTCCCAATAACTCATCTAAGTTTATAGGCAAGCATGTATTAAAATAATGCCTCCATTTTACAAGCATATGAAAAAATAAAATTTTACCACCTTCCAAGTACATTTGCCTAACTGACATGCCTATGGAAAGTGGAACAGAACAATTAGCAACTTCCTATACTTTATTTTAGATCACTAACTTTGATCTCGTCAGGAAATGTCAATATGCTCTAAATTCTATTAAGACTTCTACATTTTGACCTTGTATGTAAGTTTGCAAATATAAATTTAGTCAATCCTTAAACATTTCTTCAAATAAATAATGTACTCTCTCCCTAGAAAGTATCATTTTATTGGATGAAGTTGTTGGTTGTCCTGTTGTCCTACAGATTGCAGCCTCTGGCTACTCCACACTCAGTACAATGAACTAACCTGTTAACAAACTGTTTCCACTGTATTTGTGAATGTTCAACCCCATTCATCTGTCATTAGCACTATTGGCATGCAATCATTTAATGTTCTCGTGTGCTAGTGTTTTGAGTTGATGATACAATCCTGTTGGGGGCACATCATATGCTGTTTCCATAGGACAGTACAGGAACAATTTCAATCTAGCACAATTCCTGTAAAAACCAAGGAGTTGAGGTCCAATTATTTAATACATCTTAAGAATGGATAGCAGTTTTTTCAGTTCTTTCGTATCTGTTCCTTCAGCTGTGATGAAACAAAGCAGGCATTATTTTCCCTCAGAAACCTAAAACTCAGTCACAGCAAGTGGCTTGGCCAAGGCAATACAAGTAGGTAGTGGCAGGTTCAGGGCTAAAGGGCAGTTCTGTGTCCTCAATCTGTAGTCTGGTAGTCTTCCAGAAACTTGAAACCTTAATGAAATTTTGTCATATTGAAAAGAGATAATAAGTTTATCATGCAGCTGTCCATGAAGGACATCAGATGGCTCAGCACTTTAGAGCACTTGTTCTTCCAAAGGGTTAATATTCAGTTACCTGCACCCACATAGCAGCCCAGATCTGTAACCCCGGTTTCAAGGGAGCCAACACCCTCTTCTGGCCTCCATGGGCATGGTACACATGTGATAAACTTATATTCATGCAGACAAAACATTTATGTACAAAAAATAAATATAATTAATATATATCGCTTTAAAAAGCCACTTGAAAAAGTTCATAGAACCTCCACACTCCACTTCTTGTGCATTTCACTCTATATAAGACTATATATATGAATATATATGATGTATATTCCTAGTTTATTATAAAGTAATGTTTTACAACAGATGAAGGCTCAAAGAATCATGGCCCTACTTCCCAATGACTATAGCCCCACAGTCTCCTGTTAAATCCCCAGAATAATGCTTTTCAATCACAAATTACACGGGAATCTTATGAAAATGTGGGTTCTAATACAGATTCTAAAAAAAAAAAATTCAGAGAAGGAAAAAGAAGGAATGGAAGAAGGAGGGAGAGAGAGAAAAAGAAAATAGAGGGGGAGAGGTAGAACTAGATTATCAGTTCTTTGAGCAAGTCATTATAGTCGGAATTTGGAGACCAAAGAGGACCATACTGGATGGCAAAGCCTCAAAACCTAGCTTGATTCAACTTGAGTGTGCTACTACTATGAAGCAAAATTATGGCTAATTGTGATAAAGGTTTCATTTTAATAGACAGCAGTAGTACCCAGTTCCTTAGCAGTCATCTCTGGCATAATAAAGAAGCCTGAGAAGAGTCTCTGTAATCAAAAACAAAAGCAAAAGCAAACCAATTTACAGCCTATCCTGCCCGTGTTATTATGAGACTTAGCACCTCCCCTATTTACCTTTGGTTTCCAAAGAATCCAATAATATCTCTACAAACCTACTGATCTCTTATCTAATTTCTAGTTTTCTGAGTTGACCTTGGTGATCATGGTCTTTGGGGTGGCATACAGGTGAAATAGTACCCTGAAGTTTTACTTGTCTTCCTAATTATCAAAGCCTGCCTTATGAGATTATAGGACCATTAAGTGATCAGGAAGTGTGACTCATATATTGAGTCACCCAGAAGAAAAAGATCCAATAAAGTATGTCTAATAAAGGATATGTAGTCTCCACTCATTTTTGTATGAGTGTAGTTACACTATGATTACTGATCTCAGGAGAACATATGTCTCAGTTTCTTGACTGATCGATACTTTTCTAAGTTACTGAACCCACCTCCAAGCATACCCTGGCATGAGACCCCAACTCAGTGCTCCTATGGGTTGACTATCTTAACTGCTTTTAGAAATCTTCCAGTTTCCTCAATGCTAGAGAAAACTATAGCTAGCTTCTTTGGCTTCTTCAGTGCTGTTTTTGAAATCCCTCTCATTTGTAAGACAAGCCTGGAATTGGAGGAAAAAATCCATTCTTTAGGTCTATTCTGTTCCATGCAATATTTTCAAAGTGATCAACTTTCCCTTGGCAGTCTATATGTGGATAGATATTCTTTGAGTGGGAGAAAGATTGATACAGGGACTTACTCTGTAACCCAGAAGGACCTAAAATCACAATTCTCCTGTCTCAGCCTCTAAGTATTGAGTATCATAGATGTGAGCCATCAGGCCCGGCTTGCACAGACATACTTGCTGGAAATTTTTCTTTACTGCTTAAGGGGGTTATTTAAAAACAAAGAGGAAGAAGAACTAATTTTATGTCAAGTGGAGAAAATTTCTGAATAACTGAGGCATTGGTGTTCTTTTTTCTAAAGGGCTTTTATCTCAGTAGTATTGCTGTTTCTCTCTTGCTGTTAAAAAGCAGAAAATCATAACTGAGAGGTCAAGTCACTTTCTTAGAATTATGATGCCAGATAAAGATATATCATCAACAATAAGAGAGAGAGATCACTCCAAATAAGGATATAGCATTGACTATAAGAAATCACTTTCTTAGAATTATGATGCCAGATAAAGATATATCATCAACAATAAGAGAGAGAGATCACTCCAAATAAGGATATAGCATTGACTATAAGAAAGAGAGGAAAATGACTCAGGACTTAGGGGTACCAAAGAACAGATTTTCCTACTTCCATGTTAACCTTTTGGCTCACTGTACACATTTTTAACATTCTCACACATGTGTTTATTCCAGGACCAGTGTTAGATAATGATATTATTCATTCAACCTTAATTCAGAGTTCACTCAAGAGAAAAATGAGTATTCCATTTGCATACAGGGAAAGATGGTTGAGAAGGGGTGTGTGCCTGAACAGGAGGCAAAAATGTGATCCTGGGTTTACAGAGTCAGGAGCAATGGATTCCCTGCATCTAGTCAAGGCCATGAAAATGAGAGCATTACCACCATCCTCTCAATCAGGCTGCTAATTTCTAGGCAAAGTACCCATAGATGCCAAGCTGCTTCATGGGTATCACTACTGTTGCCCATTTTCTAAAATGTGCTATTCCTTTAAACTCCTTGTGTTACTTTCAGACTTTAAACACTAAGGTTGAAGGTATTAAGAAAAATGAACAGTCCCCAACCAAGAAACAAATAAGAAATGTTCTTCTCATAATCAAAATGTATTTGAATTAAGTAAGCCATAACATTTTGTACTCTCTGTCTTAGGAAAACAATCCTTGTCACATCTGCAATCAAAATATACTCGACAATGTATTTGCTCTGACAATCTCCATTTATATGTCACTAAAACTTTCAAACATACCTATACCCTGAGTGATTAAAGTCTTAACTTAGACTTCCTGCATGTTAGTAAGTTTATGCATATAATAGAAAATTACCCTAATTTAATCTGTTTCAAAGAATCTGAACCCAGTTGGGAATCTTAACCAGACCTGTTGCCTATATCCAGTCAAACTGGGGGTGGAAAATGGCTCCAGTAATGCCAATTTAAGAAAATAGTCACCTTTTGTCCAAAGTCAATGGAGCCATTAATAAATGTCATGGATCCCAATAAAAAGTTCCTTCACATTGCAATGTCCCCTTGCTTTTGCAGATCCCTTCCTACTGGAAGCATGCAATGAGAGGAAATCACTGAAAATGTGGCTGCTTCAAGGATCCTGAGCCAGATTTCACTCTCCTTGGTGTCGGGCATGACACGAATATTGCTGATGGTGCAATGACCTTTCAATAGGAAAAACTGATTTTTTTTTTCCTTCAGTGCCTTATGGAACACTCTGAGACTTGCGACAATGCAAACCATCATTGAAATCGTTTTGCTTTGCTTGAAAAAAAATTAAAATAAAACCAACAAAAAGTGGACATGCAAGATTTCAGTATGTGGAAAAAAATCTTATTAAAAACATCAGTTCAACAAAAGCCATTCTTTGATACCACTGCACAATATAAAAAACCATGTTCTTTTAATACACACAGAGATACATATACATGCATACCTGCACGTACACACACACATACACACACAGACACACACAAATTTAATTCCAATTCAGCAAATAGACCCATCTTAGCTAAAAGAAGCAATTCCTCCTGATTGAAAATAAAAATCTGTCTCCCAGTGTTTGGGTAGACAGATAGACATTTCTTCTAGGATCTGCTGATCAAATGTTTTTGGTATTTCCTGTTGGTGGTGATGTTCTGTGCACCCTATTTCCTTTCGATGTTGCTGAAATATGTATATCTTTAGAATGTAAATGTGACACTTATGAAAATTCAAATGCTTTGGGAAAGAGACTGAATGGTAACTTAGTGTTCTTGCAGTGGTTTCGTGAAAAATGTTTGGAGAACTTCCCATAGTGGAAGTGAAGAGATTAACAGAGCTTTTGAAGTTGACTTCTGTGTGTAGCAAGGGGTGGGGCACTATTAGGCATACCTCTCGGTGCTTTCCTAAAACGGATCCCAGAGCTTTCCAAGAAGCCTGGAGTTACAGCTCACAGATCTGTTTTTCTTGATTCAGTGTGCATTTTAAGTTGATATAGCCGAGTAGTAAGCATTGAGGTGAGGGAAATGCTGCCTATTCTCCTAGCTGTGTTTGGAATATCTTTCTCAGAAACAACACTGTGTTTAGCTCTGCTTTCTCTGCTAAGTATGCCTTTCAAGTGTACAACACGGAGACAGGACCGTGTTGCAAGGCAGGCCAGTGGGTTCAGACCACAGTTCTCAACCTGACTTTACTCTTGCTAGGTCTGTTGTACCAGCTGTTGCCTGTTACCGCCTGCCTGTGGCTCTCCGTCAGACTGCATGTGTCCTTTTCTAGTTGCAAAGACTAAGATGCATTCCCAAACCTATTGCTAACCTGAGGGACCTCAGCATCACTCCCAGGTCCTTGCTTGGAGCAGTTTCTTTACTGACTCACCGAAGATCGCTTCACTGCTCCATGGGCTGTCAAGTAACTAATTGCATACCTGCTGTTGGCACCATCAGAACAGTCAGAGGAAATAGTCTCCGCTCACTAATTACCTCCTATATAACGACGTATGCTTTATGTAGTTCAGTAGTATGCTCTCATCAGTAACGTGCATTGGAAAGTTTCCAGACTGTACAAATTAGGAGCCCACCTTCATTTCCCAAGTGTGACCCTTAGATGCTTAGTTGACTCGCTGCATATTTGCTCTCGTCTTTACAAGAGAAAGGAAGAGGTCTCGTTCCAATGAAACACTTCCAGAAGGGTGTAATATAAACTTTCATTCCAGAAAGTGTGTCATAAGCAAATAACTCACCTATCAGATTTTAAATGGTATTGAACACAAAAGAAAGCTGTTGTGTTTTGTTTTGTTTTGTTTTGATGAAACTGTGATTTTTCAACTTATGAATGCTATAACGTCCCAGTGTGGGAAGCTAATGCTGTGTGAATATGAAGTTGTATAAAACAAACCAACCAACCTATACACAAATGTTTTCATAGGCACTGTATAAAGAGAAATGTATGTTTATTGACTCAAATAAGTTTTTCACAGAGGAAACTTTACTGAGATTAAGAAGCGGGTAAATTGGTTTGTTATTTAAAAAAAAAAACTTGCATGTTTAAAAAAATGTTGATTGCTTCAAATTTCTGCTATTAACTTCAAGCTATGGGATTTTTGGCGGTAGTCACTTGAGGATTTTTTTTCCAATTCTTTTCTTTTTGTTGTTAAAACTGTACTTCAGTGAACAGAAAAATTGCCAAGCAAACTAATGGCCGTAAAAGTGTAAATTGCATGTGTGGGCATAATTACCAAACCTCACTGCCATGAGGTATTGTACAAAGTTTTAATACATTTTGTAAATAAAATTGTAAAGAAAGAATTTCGTCTCTGCACTTCAAGTAGCTGTGTCAGATTTATTTGACGTGGATGCCAAGAAGTCATTATTCACTAATTAACTTCTCAACTGAAGCCCTGCCAGTGCTCTAACAGGCTCCTTACTATGAGGAGATTGCATCTGTCCCCATCCCAACTTCAGTCAAGCCTCAGTTAGGTTCCAGGCCTCTTAGCCAAACGGAGCCTCACTTCCACATTTTACCCTAGCTTGACATGAAGGTCTTCCACTCTCCTTTATTATTATTATTACTGTGAATAAAGTGTCATTTTTTTATTCATGTATCGCCTTGTTCAAACTCCCTTCCTTCCCCTCCCACCCCTCCCAGTCACACTCTCTTCCCTCCATCTCCTTATCTGTCCTGAGCAAGGGCAGGACTGCCCAAGGTCCCAATGTGGCTTAATTCAGCAGCCACTCCTGGCAGATAGACTTTCCTCACCCCAGCATCAAGACTGGATCAGGTATTCCTCTGGACTGAGTGGGCTCCAAGGTGCCAGTCAAAGGTGTTTCAGATCCCAAGCTGTTCAGTGGTTTTGATTTGCAGCTTGGGCATGCTTGGCTTTTTTTCTTCTTTGTTTGTTTGTTTATTTAGAGTCCATTAATGAATGAGTACATTCCCAGCTTATCTTTCTGGGTTTGTGATAACTCGCTCAGGAGAATATTCTCCAAATCCATCCATTTGCCTGCAAATTTTAGGATATCATTTTTTCTCACTGCTGAGTAGAACTCCATTGTGTAGATGTACCACAGTTGGTTAATCCATTCTTCGGTTGAGGGGCATCTAGGTTGTTTCCAGGTTCTTGCTATTACGAATAATGCTGCTATGAACATAGTTGAGCAAATGCCATTGAAGTGCGAATGTGCATCTTTAGGGTATACACCCAAAAGTGGTATTGCTGGATCCTTGGGGAGATTGATTCCCAGTTTTCTGAGAAACCACCACACTGCATTCCAGAGTGGCTGAACAAGTTTACACTCCCACCAACAATGGAAGATTGTTCCCCTTATTTGGCAACCTCTCCAGCATAGACTGTCATCTGTGTCTTTTATCTTAGCCACTATGACAGGTGTAAGGTGGTATCTCAAAGTTGTTTTGATTTGCATTTCTATGATAGCTAAAGATGTTGAGCATTTTTTCCAAATGCCTTTCATCCATTTGTAATTCTTCTGCTGAGAATTCCTTTCTTAGTTCTGAACCCCATTTTTTGATTGGGTTATTCAAAGTTTTGGGCTCTAGTTTCTTGAGTTCTCTATATATTTTAGAGATCAGTCCTCTGTCACTTGTAGGGTTGGTGAAAATCTTTTCTCATTCTGTAGGCTGTCGTTTTGTCTTATTGACTCTGTTCTTGGCTTTACAGAAACTTCTCAGTTTCAGGAAGTCTCACTTATTGATTGTTGTTCTTAGTGTATGTGCTACTGGTGTTATATTTATGAAGTGGTCACCTGTGCGAATGCATTGGAGGGTATTTCCAACTTTATTTTCTATCAAGTTCAGTGTAGCTGGGTTTATGTTGAGGTCTTTGATCCACTTGGATTTGAGTTTTGTGCAGGGTGATAGGTTTAGAATTATTTGCATTTTTCGACACATAACCATCCAGCTATGCCAACATCATTTGTTAAAGATACTATCATTTTACCATTGAATATTTTGGGCCTCTTTGTCAAAAATCAGGTGTCCATAGGTTTTTGGGTTAATGTCGAAATCTACAATTTGATTCCATTGATCCATAAGTCTGTTTTTATGCCAGTACCAGGCTGTTTTTATAACTGCAGCTCTATAATATAACTTGACTTCAGAGATGGTGATGCCTTCTGAGGTTCTTCTGTTGTGCAAAATTGTTTTAGCAATCATGGCTTTCCTGTTATTCCAAAAGAAACTGAGTATTGTTCTTTCAAGGTCTGTAAAATTCTGTGTTGGGATTTTGATGAGAATTGCATTAAATCTGTAGATTGCTTTTGGTAAGATTGCCATTTTTACTATGTTGATCCTATCTATCCAGGAACATGGGAGATCTTTCCATTTTCTGATATCCTCTTCAATTTCTTTCTTCAGTGATTTACAGTTTTATCAAGTAGATCTGTTGCTTTTTTATTATAGTTACTCCAAGGTATTTAATGCTATTTGCAGCCATTATAAAGAATGATGTTTCCCTTATTTCTTATTCAGCATGCTTGTCTTTAGTGTATAGGAGGGCTACTCACTTTTTTTTAATTAATCTTGTTTCCTGCTGCATTCCTGAAGGTGTTTATCAGCTGTAGAAGTTCCCTGGTAGAATTTTGTGGGTCACTTAGGTATATAATCATATCATCTGCAAATAGAAATAGTTTCACTTCTTCTTTTCCAATTTGTATCCCCTTAATCTCCTTTCATTCTCTTATTGCTTTAGCTAAAACTTTGAGAACTATATTGAATAGATAAGAGGAGAGGGGACAACCTTCTCTAGTTCTTGATTTTAGTGTGATTGCTTTGAATATTTCTCCATTTACTTTGATATTGGCGTCGGCTTCTTGTAAATTGACTTTATTATATTTAGATATTTTCCATATATTCCTGATCTCTCCAGGACTTTTATCATAAAGGAGTGTTGGATTTTGTCAAAGGCTTTTTCAGCATCTAAGGATATGATCATGTGGGTTTTTTCCCTTCAGTTTGTTTATATGATGGAAGACATTTATGGTTTTTCATATGCTGAACCATCCCTGCATTTCTGGGATGAAGCCTACTTGGTCAGGGTGGATGAAATTTTTTACATGTTGTTGTATACAGTTTGCCAGAATTTTGTTGAGAATTTTTGCATCAATATTCATGAGGGAAATTAGTCTGTAACTCTCTTTCTTTGATGTGTCTTTGAATGGCTTGGGTATTAGGATAATTGTGGCCTCATAAAAAGAATTTGGCAATAATCCTTCTGTTTCTACTGTATGAAACAGTTTGAAGAGTATTGGTAGTAGTTCTTCTTTGAATGTCTGGTAAAATTTCACACTGAAACCATCTAGACCTATGCTTTTTTTACTTGGGAGTCTTAAGGAGAGCTTCAATTTCCTTAAGGGTTAAAGGTCTGTTTAGGTAATTCATCTGGTCTTCATTTAATTTTGGCAAATGATACCTGTCCAAAAAGCTGTCCATTTCTTCTAGGTTTTCTATTTTTGTGGAATATAGATTTTCAAAGTATGATCTGATAATTCTCTGGATTTCCTGGGGGTCTGCTGTTATGTCCCCCTTTTCATTTCTGATTTTGTTGATTTGGATACTCTCTCTCTGCTTTTTGATTAGTTTGGATAAGGGCTTATCTATCTTGTTACCTTTCTCAAAGAACCAACTCTTTGATTCATTGATTCTTTGTATTATTCTTTTTGTTTCAATTGTATTGATTTCAGCTCTAAGTTTGATTATTTCCTGCCATCTATCCCTTCTAAGTGTGTTTGCTTCTAATTGCTCTATGGTTTTCTGTGGTGCTGTTAGTTCTCTAGTGTGGGATTTCTCTAGGTTATTCATATAGTCATCTAGTGCTATGAGTTTTCCTCTTAAGACTTTTTTCATTGTGTCCCACAAGTTTGGGTATGTTGTAGATTTATTTTTGTTAAATTCTAGGAAGACTTTGATTTCTTTCTTAATTTCTTCCTTGACCCAAAAGTGGTTCTGTTGAGTGATGTTTAGTTTCCATGAGTTGGTAGGCTTTCTGTGATTTTTGATATTGTTGAACCCTAATTTTGGGCCCTGGTGGTCTGATATGATATAAGAGATTACTTTTATTTTTTTGTAACTATTGATATTTGCTTTATGACCAATTATGTGGTCAATTTTAGATAAAGTTCCATCTGGTGCTGAGAAATATGTATATTCCTTTGTGTTTGAGTGGATGCTTCTGTAAATATCTATTAAATCCATTTGCATCATAACCTCTGTTAGACTTCTTATTTCTCTGTTGAGTGTCTGTCTGTCTGACCTATCCAGGAGTGAAAGAGGGGTATTGAAGTCTCCCACTATTAGGGTGTGAGAATTGATGTGAGATTTGAACTTTAGTAGTATTTCTTTATAGCTGTCCTTATATTAGGGATTGAGAGCTCATCTTGTTCACTTTTTCCTGAGATGAATAAGTAATATCTATCCTGGTCCCTTTTAATTGATTTTAGTTTGAAGTCTGCTTTGTTATATATTAGGATGTCAACACTGGCTTGTTTCTTAGGGCCATTTGATTTGAAAATCTTTTCCCAACCCTTTACTCTGAGCCTGTGTCTGTCTTTAAGATTGAGGTGTGTTTCTTGTATGCAGCAGAAGGATGGCTTCTGTTTTTCTATCCATCATGTTAGGGTGTGTCTTTTTATATGTGAATTGAGCCCATTGATATTAAGGGATATTAGTGACCACTGATTGTTATTTCCTGGTATTTTTGGTGGTAGCTTGTATGTATTTCCTTTCTTTAGCTTTTCTTCTGTGGGATTATCGATTGTTTGTGGTTTCATGGGTGTATCAGGGATCCTTAGATTGGAGTTTTCCCTCTAATGATTTCCAAAGGGCAGTATTTGTGGCTAGGTATTGTTTCAGTGTAACTTTGTCATGAAATATCTTGTTTACTCCATCTATGGTGATTGATAATTTTGCAGGGTATAGTATTCTAGTTTGGCAGCCATGCTGTTTTAGCATCTGTATAACTTCTGACCAAGCCCTTCTTGCTTTCATTGTTTCCATTGAATAGTCAGGTGTTATTCTGATGGGTCTGCTTTTATAAGTAAGTTGCCCCTTTTCTTTTGCAGCTCTTAAATTTTTTTCTTTGTTCTGTATGTTTTGTGGATTGATTTTTATGTGGTGAGCAGACTATTTTTGGTGGGGTTCAAATCTATTTGGTGTCCTATAAGCTTGTTGTATCTTTATAGGCATTTCCTTCTTTAGGTTAGGAAAGTTTTCTTCTATGATTTTACTGAATATATTATCTGTGCCTTTGAGCTGGTATTCTTCTCCTTCTTCTATTCCTATTATTCTCAGGTTAGGTCTTTTCATGGTGTCCCAAATTCCCTGAACATCTTGTGTTATGGCTTTTTTGGTTTTAGTGGATTTTTTGACTGATGGATCTATTTCTGCTATTGAGTCTTCCACTCCAGAGATTCTCTCTTCCATCTCTTGAATTCTGTTGTTTATGTTTGTATCTGTAGTTTCAGCTTTTTTCTTCAGGTTTTCTATTTTCACCTTTGCCTCATTTTGTGCCTTTTTATTGCTTCTATTTGAATATTTAGTTTCTGGAATGTTTCTTTAATTTATGGTTTTCCTTATCTTAGTTTTCTTTATTTTTCGCTTTAGGATTTGTTCACCTCTTTCAATTTTTTGTTTGTATTTTCTTCTATTTCTTTAAGGTAAGTTTTTAAAGTCCTCTTTTAAGGCTTCCATAATCTTCATAAAGGTGTTTTTGGTGTTGTTTCCTTCTGTTTCTTCTTCATTGCTCTGTTCGGGTCATGGTGTTATAGAATCACCAGTTTCTTCTGGTGTTGCCTTGTTGTTCTTTATATTGTTACATGCATTCTTGCACTGACATCTGCCCATTGCTTCAGTGGCTCCCACTTAGTAAGCTCCTAGTCAGTTGTGGCTAGAGGGCTTATATGTCTTTTGTCTGCTCTGAGCAAGGGGTCTGTACCATCTATGACTCTGCTCTAGACAAGGGTCTGAATTTCAAAGGTACCTAATTTTCTATGATCATGCATCTCACCTTGGAGTTGGGGCCCAGCCGTGGGAGGTCCTTTCTGTTAGGGGTCCTTGGGAAGGCTCCTCCCAGCTAAATCCTAGGGCCTGTCTGCTAACAAGAGTCTCAGATCAGAACCTTGAGTGTGACCCTAGCCCTTGGAGAGAGATTCTCTGGTCACCTCTGATTCCACTCTGGACACAGGTCTGAGTTTCAAAGGTGGTAGTCCCTCTCTAAAAATGCAGTTCACCCTGGAGGTGGGGCCCCGCTGTGGGAGGTCCCTTCCGTTAGGGATTGCTGGGGGAGCCCCCTCCCAGCTAAAGCCTAGAGCCTGTCTGCTAGAAAGAGTCTGAAATTAGAACCATGGGTGTGACCCTGGCCCAGGAGAGGGATTCTCTGGTGGGACAGCCCAGTAGCTGGAATCTGGTCACCTCTGCTTCCATTCTGGACACGAGTCTGCGTGTCAAAGGCCTTCCAATCTTCTTTGCCTCCAGCATACATTAGGAATCTTTCCCCTTCTCTGCTGGAAAATCTTTATTCAAGGAAGAGTCACCAATTTAGTATGGTTAAAGAAAGAAAGCAGTGGGAGCAGGGGCTGTTTCTGATGCTTTTTCTGGTTTTTGGAATTCTACTCCTCATACTAGGTCACCTTGCCCAGCCTTAATACAAGGGAAGGTTCTTAGTCTTACTACAACTTAATATGCCAAGTTTTGTCCATATCCATGGGAAGGCTGCCTTTTTCTAAACGGAAATGGAGGAGAAGTGGATGAGGTGGGCAGAGGAGAGTTAGAAGAAAGAGACTCATGATGACGAGGAAGGGAAAACTTCACTCTGATGACAGATTATAGTTAGAAGATAGATAGATAGAGAGAGAGAGAGAGAGAGAGAGAGAGAGAGAGAGAGATGATAGATAGATACATAGATACATAGATACATAGATGCTAGTCTAATCATACTATGGATAACTTGGCCTATAGGCACTAGAATAATACTACTGTCTTCTCTGAAATGCTGATTAGCTGTTACATGGCTAAAACTATTTATAAAAAGATTTACTTATTTTTATTTTACATGTACGAGTGTTTTGCCTGCATATGTTCACCATGCACATGCCTGGTGCCCTCAAAGATCAGAAAAGGGCATTGGATCCTCCTGAAATGAGGTTTATAATTAATTGTATCCATCAGGTGTGTGTTGGTAACTAAACCTGGGTCCCCTAAAAAAACAGTAAGTATTCTTAATAACTTTAACTCTCTCCTCACTACCCTAACTTATACTTTTTTAGTAACCCCTCAACTGCTTTCTTTTTCTTTTCCTTAATTAAGACATATGTAACATTCACACCAGTAGAAAATTAATTATTTGGAAAGCATATTCAGTGACAAGAGTAGAATGATGGTCACCTTGGGGGCTGATGAAATCAGATCAAGTATTATTAAATGATGGCCCCAATTCTTTTTAAAATAATAGATTTCTATTTTAAGGAAATTTCCAATTACTTACCTCAAAGGAGAAGCTAATCTTAGATGTTATGGCAGATACGAAGGAAGAATGCATGGTTTAGGTGGACTCTGGGATGGAGGAAGGAGGAAGCAAAAATACATTACTTTCAGTGTTTCTCAGACTGGATTCTACATTGCTATGTATTATGCTTACATGTACCATCAATGTCTGCCAACAGTTATAGTTTCAAGTGACTCTTTTCTCCTGTGCACAAATGAGTAAAATGACTCTTAAGCTCTACTTCAATTTTCATGCCTCACTAAAACTCATATCTACAAGCAGGAGAGATGGTTCAGAGGTTAAGAGCACTGTTGTTCTTCCAGAGGACCTAGGTTCGATCCCTAGTACCCATGTAGTAACTCACAACCTTATGTAACTCCAGTTCCTAGGCATCTAATGTTCTCTTCTAGTCACCACAGGCACCAAGTATGAATGTGGAGCACAGACAAAAACACTGATACAAATAAAATTAAAATATTTTTTAAAAAAGATTCATATCTAATCATGCATGCTATGTCAGTAGGAAAGGTAAATGTATTTTTAAAAAAGTCTTGGTGAAATCATGGGCAAAAGATATTGTAAATTGTCAGCCATTAGACAAGGAAAGAGATGTCTATGAGCCACAGAGATGGATATGGAAAACAAACTATGAAGCAAAAATCATCATTCCCCAGGACTCAGAATCAATCAAAAGGTGCTTCAATATGCTATTTCACAAAAGTAATAACCCAGGTCCAGTACAAATACCAACCAAATCTATTACTAGTAGAAGTTACTCTCAAAACTAGAGTTGATTTTTCAGCTATCCTGAGTTATCCCTTCATCCTGTACTTACCTTGTTGGACTGAGCTTGGGAAGCAGTTTAGTAACATATCATCCAGCTCAACAGTCTTCTACAGAGTGCCTCCAGGTACTCTCTCATGAATCCAAAGGCACTAGAAAAACATAGACAACTTTCATTCTACACAGAAGAAAGAAGTCATTCTTGGGTCAGAATGGTGAGGGGTACTAAACATTGGCAAAACCTGTCCCCAGATCTAAAAATGCAAGGATACACCCTGCCTATCTAAGACTGCCATCACAGGCAAGTCATGTACCCTCAGGGAAGGGATAGTCACTTAGAATTCTCCAAAGGTATCTACAAGGGGGTCAGGTGTGGACAGAGAGGTATTAAAGTATCAGTCAGTCTCAAACCTAGGGCCCCATCCTGAGCATCCTCAACACTGGAGGGTTACAAGGCTTATTTAAATGGAAGAAGAGTTTCAAGCTTTCTGATAGTCATTGTCTTTGCAATCAAAGCTATCAAGGGGGTGATGAGACAAGATAAACTATCTTTCTTTCCTCACTGGATGTGGAGGAATAAAACCTTGATTCTTACCCTTGAAAGTTCTGCATTCTCAGTGATAAGGTAGATAAAGATAAAAATAATCTGCATCAATTTATGTTTAATTCTCTGCACATAGAAAATGGCATAAGGAATCCACAATGAAGATTTCTCCATCTCTTTCCTTGCACTTATTCTTCCTAAGACAGCAGCAGATGGTGGGGAAGTATAAATAAATTGCCCTTTGTTCCTGGAAAGCTATTAGTCTTAGCAACTGCAGAGTCAGACCAAGTACATGTAAGCATACAGTTGCTGGGAACCTCAGACTACTTTCTTGCCAGCCTGCCCACCCGCTAAGCAGAAGGGTTTTGCCTATTTGTTGAGCAGTTGCCCCAGCCACAGAAGTGTAAAAGAACCTGTAATGACAGCCTAAGAAATAATCCTCTCCCCATGGCAGCAGCTTTGACAAAATTACCCCTGCAGAGTCCTCCCTGAGCTTCAGTCCTAGAGCCAAACTGTTGATTTACAATTTTCTTAATAAATATTCATTAAAGCTGAACAAGTCAGTTAAATTTCAGTGGCAGCTCACAGAAAGCTTACATGGAGGCAGCATTGCAATCTTCTCCCTTGACTGTGCAAGTACTTCCCTGAGAGGCCTCAAATCCTCTCCAAACCTAGGCTAGCCCTCCAGGATTTACATTTTCCCACACTTGCCATGTAACCAATAAATTATAATCTGTACTAAACAAGAAATGAAAAACTTTGGTCTCTGAGTTAAAGCCAGGTTACTGTTTTACTCAAACTCCTTTGTCTGTGTGTTACCTATGACAGCTTTTCTCATTGTACAGGACAGTTGACTACATTTAACGCTAGTGCTCACAAAGTCTAAAATGCTTACTAACCTGTGTATTATATAAGAGCCTCCCAATTCCCACTTATCTTGTTTAATATTCATTATCTTATTTGATGACTTTACAGAATTTACTGCTAAGGAACTGAGTGTGGTGACACAGTTAAACCACTTGGAAACTGTGGCATAAGACCTCAAGTTCAAGGTCAGCCTAGAATTGTTAGCAAAACCTTCTAAAAAAAAAAGTGGAGAAAGGCATCTATCTATAAGTGATGTCTTTAAGACATTTTCTATTAAGCATCGACTTGCTAATAATCTAAATGCTTCCAGTCCTTATCTATTATTACACTAATGCACTAAGAGGTGAAACTGAAATTTAACATCATGGTACCCAAAAAATCCAGACTTTGGGAGTTTATTAATCTCTTCTGTCTCCTTACATACAGGACAATGCTCTTTCCTGCTTTTTCTACCTGGTTGCTGCTAATCTGCACCTCCATCTACTATCTCTTTTTTGGTCTTATTTATTATTTAATTTTGCATATGATCATGTGCTTGTGTATTTGATATTCACACATAAGGGCACACATATGGAAGCCAGAGGTTGATGCCAAGTATCTTCTTCAATTGCTTTCCATACTAAGGTAGACTTGCTCACTTGAATCCAGGGCTCACTTACGCAACTAGTCAACATGATTCAGGGATCATCTGTTTCTGCCTACTGAACTCTGAGATTATAATGGGTTGCCATGCTTGGCATTTACATGATCTATCCATGGAAAACTTTTGCAAAATAGGCGCTTTAACCTTGAGCCATCTACCTAACTCTAGTCACCTAGCTCTAGATGTCAGTGTTCTTGTGACTTCACAATAGTTCTCCTTTCTTCCTACTCTGCACACTCTCTATGAGAAACAGTCCACAGGTTTTCTTTCCATCTATTTTAAGATGCCTCACAAATCTTTATTTCAATCCCAAATCTCTACTGAGCTTCAGTCTCACTCTATACAAATGTCCAAAACACCATCACTAAAATTGTCCTATAAACTCATTAAACTTGATAACTTCAATGCAGAAGTCAGTGTTTGTTCTAATGTTCACCCCACTGTGAATGGAGCTCCTTATAAGAGTGTATATCTTGGTTAAAATACTGTTAACAAGATTAAGTAAAAGAAAAAAATCTATGTAACTTTAAAATTGGTAGATATGACAATCAGGGAGAAACAATTTTTTTGTCATAGTTTAGGATTTTTTATTTTTATTGTGTTTAGAAAATCAATATCAAACTTTATATATAAAAGCAAAACATTCAAAATAGATAAAAAAAAAACACCACACAGTAATAAAACGTCTCTTTTCTCTAAAACACAGGAAACATAAAAAATAAAAATCTAAAGTTCTCCGAGCCAGGTTAGGCTCAGCTACAGATAAAGAAAGCATGGTAGATCACAGCTAATGCCCATGGATGCACTACGGCCACCACAAATTTCTGCTAAGCAACCATTTTACAGTCAAGTCAGTTTTGTTTTGTTTTGCTTTTTTTTGTTTTGTTGTGTATGTGTGTGTGTGTGTGTCAGTGTGAGTGTGTGTTTTAAATCACTTTATTCACCCAGCATCGTTCAATGAAAAAGGAATGTTTTTGCTTAAAGTTCACTAATGAGTGAGTAAATCCCCTGCTTCTCCTTCTGTGTTTGTGATATATCACTCAGAAGGATATTCTCCAAATCCATCCATGTGCCTGCAAATTTAAGGATATCTTTTTTCTTGCCACTGAGTAGTGCTCCATTGTGTAGATGTACCAAAATTTGCTAATCCATTCTTCAGTTGAGGGGCATCTAGGTTGTTTCCAGGTTCTTGCTATTATGAATAATGCTGCTATGAACATAGTTGAGCTACAACATTTGAGGTGCAATTGTGCATCTTTAGGGTATATACCCAGAAGTGGTATTGCTGGGTCATTGGGGAGATTGGTTCCCAGTTTGCTGAGAAACCTCCATATTGCATTCCAGAGTGGCTGAACAAGTTTACACTCCCACCAACATTGGAGGAATGTTCCCCTTACTCCACATCCTCTCCAGAATAGGCTGTCATTTGTGGTTTTTATCTTAGCCATTCTGACAGGTATAAGGTAGTATCTCAAAGTTGTTTTGATATGCATTTCTCTGATGGCTAAAGACGTTGAGCATTTTTTCAAGTGTCTTTCAGTCATTTGTAATTCTTCTGCTGAGAAATCCCCTTTTAGTCCTGAACCCAATTTTTTGATTGGGTAATTCAGGGTTTGGGCTCTAGTTTCTTGAGTTCTCTATATATTTTAGAGATTTAGTCCTCTGTCACTTGTTGGGTTGGTGAAAATCTTTTCTCATTCTGTAGGCTGTCGTTTTGTCTTATTGACTTTGTCTTTCACTTTACAGAAACTTCTTAGTTTCAGGAGATCCCACTTATTGTTATTCTTAGTGTCTGTGCTACTGTTGTTATATTTAGGAAGTGGCTACCTGTGCCAATTCATTGGAAGGTATTCCCCACATTCTTTTCCATCAAGTTGAGGGTGGCTGGGTTTATGTTGAGGTCTTTGATCCACTTGGATTTGAGTTTTGTACAGGGTGACAGGCTTGGATCTATCTGCATTTTTCTACAACTGCCATCCAGGTATGCCAACACCATTTGTTGAAGGTACTATCTTTTTTCCATTGAATATTTTTCAACTCTTGGTCAAAAATCAGGTGTTCGTAGGTGTGTGGGTTAATGTCTGCATCTTCAGTTTGATTCCATTGTTCCACAAGTCTGATTTTATGCCAGTACCAGGCTGTTTTTATAACTGTAGCTCTATAGTATAACTTGAAGTTAGGGATGATAAGGCCTCCTGAGGTTCTTTTGTTGAGCAAGACTGTTTTGGCAATCATGGCTTTCCTGTTATTCCAAATGAAATTGAGTATTGTTCTTTCAAGTTCTGTAAAAAAAAAACTGTGTTGGGATTTTGATGAGAATTGCATTGAATCTGTAGATTGTTTTTGGTAGAATTGCCATTTTTACTATGTTGATCCTACCTATCCAGGAACATGGGAGATCTTTCCATTTTCTGATATCCTCCTCAATTTCTTTCTTCAGTGATTTAAAGTTTTTGTCAAATAGATCTGTTACTTCTTTGGTTATAGTTACACCAAGGTGTTTAATGCTTTTGCAGCTATTATAAAGAGTGATGTTTCCTGTATTTCTTTTCAACCACTTTGTCTTTAATGTATAGGAGAGCTACTGATTTCTTTGAGTTAATCTTGTATCCTGCTTCATAGCTGAAGGTGTTTATCAATTGTAGAAGTTCCCTGGTAGAATTTTGCGGGTCACTTAGGTATACAATCGTATCATCTGCAAATAGAGATAGTTTCACTTCTTTGTTTCCAATTTGTATCCCCTTAATCTTCTTTCATTCTCTTATTGGTTTGGCTAAAATTTCAAGAACTATATTGAATAGGTAAGGGAAGAGTGGGCAGCCTTGTCTAGTTCCTGATATTAGTGGTATTGCTTTGAGTTTTTCTCCATTTAGTTTGATGTTGGCCAAATCACCTTTATTATACTTAGGAATTTTCCCTGTATTCCTGATCTCTCCAGAACTTTTATCATAAAGGAGTATTGGATTTTGTCATAGGCATTTTCAGCATCTAAGGATATGATCATGTGTTTTTTTTTTCCCTTCAATTTGTTTATATGATTGATGACATTTATAGCTTTTCATATATTGAACCATCCCTGCATTTCTGGGATGAAGCCTACTTGATCATGGTGGATGACTTTTTTTTTATATGTTGTTGTAATCAGTTTGCAAGACTTTTGTTGAGTATTTTTGCATCAATGTTCATCAGGGAGATTGGTCTGTAGTTCTCTTTCTTAGTTGCATCTTTGAGTGGCTTGGGTATCAGGGTGATTCTGGCATCATAAAAGGAGTATGCCAGCATTTCTTCAGTTTCCACTGTATGTTTATTGAGTATTGGTATTAGTCTTCCTTTGAATATCTAGTAGAATTCTGCAGTAAAACCATCTGGACCTGTGCTTTTTCTATTTGGGAGACTTTTAATAACAGCTTCAATTTCCCTTGGTGTTATAGGACTGTTTAAGTCTTTAATCTGTTCTTGATTTAATTTTGTTAATTGGTATTTGTCCAGAAAGCTGTCCATTCCTTTTAGATTTTCCATTTTAGTAGAGTATAGATTTTCAAAGTATGACCTGACAATTCTCTGGATTTCCTGGGGGTCTGTTATTATGTCCCCCTTTTCATTTCTGATTCTGTTAATTTGAATAATCTCTCTCTGTCTTTTGGTTAGTTTGGATAAGAGTTTGTCTATCTTGTTGACTTTCTCAAAGAACCAACTTTTTGATTCATTGATTTTTTTTGTATTGTTCTCTTTCTTTCTATTGTACTGATTTCAGCCCTAAGTTTGATTATTTCCTGCCATCTACTCCTTCTAGATGAGTTTGCTTCTAATTGTTCTAAAGCCTTCAGCTGAGTTGTTAGGTCTCTTGTGTGAGCCTTGTCTTGGTTTTTTACATAGGCATCTAGTGCTATGAGTTTTCATCTTAAGACTGCTTTCATCTTAAGACTGTCCCATAAGTTTGTTGTTAATTCATTTTCATTAAATTCTAGAAAGTCTTTGATTTTTTCCTTAAGTTCTTTCTTGACCAAGGGGTGGTTCAGTGTAGACATGCTCAGTTTCTATGAGTTTGTAAGCTCTCTGTGATTTTTATTATTATTGATTTCTAACTTTAGGCCATGGTGGTCTGATATGATACAAGAGTTTATTCCCATTTTTTTGTATCTATTGATATTTGCCTTATGACCAAGTTGTGGTCAATTTTAGAGAAAGTTCCATAGTGTGCTGAGAAATATGCGTATTTCTTTGTGTTCAGATGAAAGTTTTTGTAAATATCTATTAAGTCCATTTGCATCATAACATCTGTTAGACCCCTTATTTTTTTGTTGAGTCTTTGTCTGGTTGACCTATCCAAGGATGAAAGTGGGGTATTGAAGTCTCCCACTATTAGAGTGTAATATTTGATATGGGGTTTAAGCTTTAGTAATGTTTCTTTTACATATGAAGATGCCCTTATATTAGGGGTATAAATATTCAGAATTGAGATCTCATCTTGATCGATTTTTCCTGAGATGAATAAATAATGCCTGTCCTGGTCTATTTTTATTCATGTTACTTTGAAGTCTACTTTGTTGGATATTAGGATAGCAACACAGCTTATTTCTTGAGGCTATTTGACTTTTCATGTCTTTTCTCAACCCTTTACTCTGAGCCTTTGTTTTTCTTTGGAGTTGAGGTGCATTTCTTGTATGCAGCAAAAGGTTGGCTTTTGTTTTTATATCCATCATGTTAGAGTGTGTCTTTTTATAGATGAATTGAGTCCATTGATGTTAAGGGATATTAGTGACCACTGATTGCTACTTCCTGTTATTTTTGATGATAGTTTGTGTGTATTTCCTTTCTTAGAGTTTTTCTTCTGTGGGATTGTTTATTTTTTGTGGTTTTATTGGTGTATCTGGGTTTCTTAGGGTGGAGTTTTCCTCAAGTGCTTTCTGTAGTGCTGGATTTGTAGATAGGTATTGTTTTAACTTGTCTTTGTCGTGAAATATCTTGCTTACTCCTCCAATGGTGATTAATAGTTTTGCTGGGTATAGTAGTCTGGGTTGGCAGCCATGCTCTTTTAGAGTCTGTTTAACTTCAGACCAGGATCTTCTTGCTTTCATTTTTTCCATTTAATAGTCAGGTGTTATTCTGTTGGGTCTGCCTTTATAGGTAAGTTGGACGCTTTCCTTTGCAGCTCTTAATATTTTTTCTTTGTTCTGTACGTTTTGTGGCTTAATTATTATATGGCATGAAGACTTTTTTCAGGGGTCTAATCTATTTGGTGTTCTGTAAGCTTCTTGTATCTTTATAGGCTTTTCCTTCTTTAGGTTGGGAAAGTTTTCTTCTATGGTTTTATTGAATATATTATCTGTGCCTTTGAGCTGGTATTCTTTTCTTTCTTCTATTCCTATTATTCTCAGGTTAGGTATTTTTCATGGTGTCTCAAATTTCGTGAACATTTTGTGTCATAGCTTTTTTGGTTTTGATGTTTTCTTTGAGTGATTTATCTATTTCTACTATTGAGTCTTTCACTCCAGAGATTCTCTTTTTCATCTCTTGGATTCTGTTGCTTATGCTTGTATCTGTAGTTTCAGGTCATCTCTTCAGATTTTTTAATTTCATCCTTTGCTTTGTTTTGTACCTTCTTTGTTGTTTCTGTTTCAATTTTTAGTTCCTGGAATGATTCTTTCATGTGTTTGATTTCTCTTTCTTTGTTTTCTTTCAAGGATTTGTTCATCTCTTCCAATTATTTATTTGGTTTTTCTTCTATTTCTATAAGGGACTTTTTCATATTGTCTTTTAAAGCTTCTATAATCTTCATAAAGCTGTTTGTATTGTTTTCTTCTGTTTCCTCTTCATTGCTCTGTTCATGTCCTGCTGATGTAGAACCATCAGCTTCTTCTGGTGGTGCCTTGTTGTTCTTTATATTGTTATATATATTCTTGCACTGATGTCTGCCCATTACTTCCTTGGTTCACTCTTAGTCAGGCTTTAGTGGATTCTTAGTCCGTTGTGACTACAGGGGTTGTGTGTCTCCTGTCTGTTCTGGACATGGAGTCTGCAGGATTTCTTACTCTGTTCAGGCCACGGGATCCTCGCTGTCTGAAGCTGCCTGACTCCCACTCTGCCTCAGATACCACAGGGTCACAGTGTTCAGAGACATGTCTGTCCCTCTGTGATGACACAGCCTGCCTTATAGGCAGGGCCTGGGTGTCTGTGATGTGATCCCCTGGGATTGCTGGAGAAGGCTTCTCTCAGCTCTGGTTGAGGGCAGACCTGTCTGTGAGGTCAAATCCGGGACTGTAGCTCTGGCCTCTGGGATTAGGTCCTTGGGAGGACCAGGGGCTGGAACTTGTTCACCTCCCACTCTGTACCATATCTGGCATCCTTGCTGTCTGAAGCTGCCTGACTCCCACTCCACCTCAGACACCACGGGGTCATGCTGTTCAGAGAGACATCCATCCCTGAGAAACAATTTTTCACTCAAAAGCAGAACCCACATGACAATGACAACATAAACCAAATGGGTAGCTTTGATATTAACTTGGATAGGTAGAGGATGGAGTAAAAAGTAAGCATAATTTTTGAGTCTTTTGAGCTTCAGATTCATAATATGATTCATTGTTAATGTTGATAATCAACTTGCCTAGACCTGGAATCACCCAGAAAACAGGCCCCTAGTTATACTTATAAAAGATTACCTAGCTTAGGTTAACTGAGATGGAGCTGAGCATAAGCATTTATCACTCTCTACCTCCTGAGTGCAGACATGATATGAGCAACTACCTCAAATTTCTACTGCCTGGGCTTTCGTACCATGAGGGACTATATCTTCCAACTGTAAAAGGAAAATAAAACTTCTCACTTTAAGTTACTTTGTTCATGGATTTTGTCAGAGGGACAAGTAGCTAATACAATATGGTTTACACTCATGTAGACAAAAATCTAAGTAGGGTTATTATTAAGGGATGATGTGCAAGCCTCAAGACAGCAAAACAAGGATACCAAACTGTTCTAACAAGGCCTCCAAACCATTAGTGTAAACATAGAAATTCATGAATATTGTTTCTTTTCCAGGGATATATTAGATTGAAACTGAATAGAATCGCAAAACAAATAATACCTAAGGAGGTTTTCTTATATATGCATTCATTTTTATAGGTAACTTACATATGTGTACCTGTTGTATATGTTTAGAGTAATTTTATACAACCCTTTCTTGACTATCTTTTCTTAAGCTTTGCTATTTGTGTCCTATTCAAAATTCAGATGTTGATCCCTAACCTCCACTATAACTAAATTTAGAGATTCCACTTTAGGAGGTAAAGCTGAATAAAGTCATAATGATGAGGTTTTTTTTTAAAAAAAAAATAATATCCTTTCATATAATACATCTCAAAAACTGTTTCCCTTCTTTTCCCCCAGTCCCCTAGTCCCACTGATCCACTGACTGCTCCTCTATTTCCCTTCAGAAAAGAGCAGGCCTCCAAGGGATATCAATCAAGCATGGCATAACAAAATACAGTAAGACTAGGCACAAACTCTCATATCAAGGCAGGATGGAGCAACCCAGGAGAAGGAAAATGGTCCCAAAAGTAGGTAAAAGAGTCAAAAACAACCCCTCAGGTCTTAATTTGATAGGATTGGTATGTTGTATGCATGCAAAGGAAAAAAGCCATGAAAGAACACTGTGTAAAGATGGCCATCTACAGGCCAAGAAAAGAGGCCTCACCAGAGCCCAACCATACTGGCAACCAGCTCCAGAACAGTGAGAAAATACATTTCTGTTGTTTAAGCCATGAGTCTCTAGTATTTTATGGCATCCCAATATTTGCTGTGGAATTTTTCTTCTTCCTTGTTTTTGTACATACCTCTCTCTTCACCTGTTGTTGTGGCTAACATTGGCTGTCAATTTGACTGCATTTGGAATCAACTAATACCTGAGCTGTCAAGCTCTCCTGTGATGTATTTTCTTAATCAGATTACTTGAAATAAGAAGACTCACCCTAATTCTGGGCCATATCTTCTGGATGGCAACCCAAATAAAAGGAAGTAGATGGAAACTCTGCCTTTTTTCTGTTTGCTTTCACTGCTGCTGTAAACTTTCTCTGTCTTGTATCTGTGGCCAGGATCAAATTCAATTTCATGAGGATCCCAATTTAGACTGAAGACCAGAAACTCTCCAGGGGTCCTCTATGACTTCAGTAGCACATTTGTACTGCTGAGATATCCAGTCTTGTAGATTTAACAACTACCAGATTTGTGGTCTTCCCCTTCTGAGACTTCACCATTGTTGGAGTACTCAAGCCACATCCTGTAGGCCAGGCTAATATTTCCCATACATGCTGAATTATATAGCTGTTATTCCAGTCTCTCTTCTTTTATACCGAACCCATGCTCTAAGACTGACATGCTGTCATTTCCTGTGGGCACCTTTCCTGAAAAACTCTCCTCTTTGCAAAGACTCTTTTAAAGAACTCCCCTTTCTGCTCTCATGGCATTAGTGCTTAATTCTTTTCATAGTACAAGCTTCCTTTGCTATTGCATATCTCTTGGTACTAGTCACTGTCAGCACTCTATGAACACCCTCCCTAAATGATGCCCCAAGCTACTGCACTGTATCTCACTTACAAACTGATTCACAGAATACTCAGACTTGAAAACTCAATCTCATGACCATGGATAAGAGATATAAATTCTATTATAAATAAATAAATTAAGCTCTTCCAGAGTGGTTCTAGGTTCAGTCCATAGAGAGGACAGTAATAATACTTCATAATCCCTTTCTGGAAAGGAATAACCATTTAGGTATAAAGAATGTAATAGGTGAGAGATTCCATTAACACCTTTATAATTGGCATCATCTTTTGAACCCAGGCCACACTGCATGCATGAGTCAGCTCACTAAGAAAAAAATGTAGTGATCCAAGTCACATTCTCTGAGATGGCTTGGAGGTTGGCTAATCCTAGCTAATGACTTAGCAAAGCAATAGTTCAAAATTTGGGGACTTTCCATTCAGTGTGAGACATCTCTAAAGAGCAACCTCTGCAAAAGTTAGCAGAGATTTTGCCAGGTCTATATCAAAATCCTTGATCCCTTGATCCCTGCTTGTCCTTTTCTATGTATTCACATTTTTCATCATTATCCTTTTACTATCCTTGTAACTTTTTCTCAGACTTTGACAGTTGGAATGAGAAATAGCCCAAGAAAGTAGACCACAAGGTGGGACTTGAAGACTTGATTAATTGCATGCAGCTGGGAATGATGACCCCATTTGTGATGGAAGGCTGTGTGTATAGGCAATCCCTGGCACTTGACATCAGCGAAAATGTTAAGACTTTCATTTGTCATGTTTTGGATAAAATGTCCCAGTAAGAAGAAAGACTATATTCTGGTAGAATAACTCAAGTATTATAAATATGTATAAAAGACATTATAAATACGAAGAAAATGGAATTTAATGTTTATAATGTTATTCAGTTACACTGATGCCATACAGGAAATGAAAGATAAAATACAAATATCAATTAAAAACCAAGTATAAAACACAAGTCTCTTTAATAGTTTCCGAAGCCTGCATTTAATGTGTTGGTTTCACACATGAGATCAGACACACACACACACTACCAGATCCATGACAGAGTTTCTTCAGGCTAGTTGCCAAGCAAGGACAGGGGCAGAGAAACAGAAGAGAAAAAGCTGCATTCATGAGGCAGCTCCTTTTGAGAGGACAGGTAGCCACAAATTTATGTAGCCACACCTAGGGGTGTGCCCTCATGATGTGGTGTGTCCTGTGGCTTTATCAGTGCCTACCGAATTCTAGGAATTCTTAATCTCACCCAGCACCTTGTTGGGTCTGCCAAGTGGCTGGTAGCAGCCAGGAATCCTTTTAGAATGCAATGGGTGATCATAAAAAGATCGGATACAATACTTGATTATTAGAGTGATTGAACTTCAATGCTCAACTGAAGTAGGAAAATTATGCAAAAGTTGAGGTTCTACTAGAGAGAGATGAAATAAGAAACTACAGGATCCTGGCATGTATGATGGTGAAATATAAGAATGCTCCTCAAAGAAAAGAAGAGAGGGGGAACTGTGGTTGGTGTGTAAAATGAAAAATAAATAAATAAATAATGTTAAAAAAGAATGCTCCCCAAAATTCTGACTCCTTACACTTTTATAAAATTTCTGAACCTGTAAAAGTGGTGGCCCAGACTACTTCTAGTACTTTCTCTGTAGAAGGAGATATAACAAAGATCCTTCTTCCACAAACAACATGCCTATAGCCATCATAAGACCTTCCAAAAACAAGCATTAAAATCCCCAAGGAACTAAATGGTCTTACAGGACTATTCCTGCAAGAGTAAGGGCAGTACCTGTGGGACCAAGTTCTGAAGGTTCTTGTACAAAGTGAACTTAATCCTAACACTATGTTAGAAAGTCTGGTGTTTTGTAAGTACTTTCTTTGGACACAATACTTACCTCCGTATAGGCCTTTAAAGGCCAGTGTAACTCAAGGCTAGCGTGGCCAGGAAAGCAAGTGGCCCACACTAAGTGGTACTGAAATTTCTGAGATGCTATAGAAAATGGAAAAGAAAGACACTAAGAAGAAAAGCATCGTGCTAGAACTAATAGTGAAGAACCAGAGAAGCAGTGCCTCCATTTTGTATTATAAAGGTAAAATAAAGTTCAGTTTCACATTCCTGGCAGGGGCTTGCCCAGTTCCAAGAAAGAATAAGCTAAGCACTATCTAAGGACATCTCATGATCCAACCCTAAGGCAGTAAAAATGACCACCCCACCCAGGTGGAATCCAGGAATGTTAAACTGTGGAAAGTCCCATAAAATAGATAAAGCTAAGTAGGTCCCAAATGAAGAAAAGGCAGCAGATCCCAACTACATTATAAAGAGCCCTAGTTCACTGCTTCACCAAACTGAGCTCACGTCTGGTTTTGCTGCCCTGCCTAGAACAAAAAGACATTTGTTCCTGTCTTCGCAGGAAAAGTCACATAACACACTTTGTGAAACTCCGATGACCCACTGGGTAGCTCCAGGATGCTATTTCTCTAGAATAGAATGTGCATATATATCGAGCCCATGCTGAGAAGACTCTGGTAATCAGAGACTCTGATTTTTCAGGAGTAAGAGCGGAGGTCAAAGCAAAACAAAACAAAACAAAAAACAAACCAACAAAAATGACCAGCCACCCCCAGTAATAGTGAACCTTAACCAGCACCTTGATGAAATTGAGAATTTCTTTGGAGAGAACACACTGGGCACATCTATGAGGAATTATCTAGTTTAAGTTAATTGATGTAGAAAGATCACCCAGTGAAAGTGGTGCCATTCCTTAGGCTAAGTTCCCAGACTGAGTAAAAAAGCATGTTGAGTTCAGGCATTCACCACTCACTAGATCCTTCTTTCTTAACTTTTTCTACAATGTCTTCAGCTGCTTAAAGCTCTTGCTAGCAGGACTCCCAACCATGATGCACTGTAAACTGAACTGTAAATCAGAATCAAGCCTGCCTCTTCTATGTTCTTTTGTCAAGATAGTTCCGTCTTTGAGAAAGAACCTATTCTCTGGGTTAAGGAGAGTTAATGATCTTATGTCCACCTTCAAAGTTGGCTCTTAAGCCAAAGCCCCCTTTTAGAAGCAGTTCCAAGCCAGTGTCCGGAATGGGTAAGTGTCAAGTTGGGTCTGTCTTGTGTGAGAATATTCCAGCAAGAATCTATTCCAGAATTCCTTACTGAACTGTAGAAAATGCTTCAGGTCTATATCAAGTCTGAGATCTCTTCCTGCTCAGTCTTGATTCTTTCTCAGTCACAGTACCAACCCCTAATAAATAAATCTCATGGGTAGCAACCTCTAATAACTCATCCTTTCTGATACAGTCTCAAATCCCACCCTCATGTGTGTAGTGTGTGTACACATGTTATGATATACACGTAAAGGTTAAAGACCAACTTTGGGGATTAGCCTCTGATTTCCACATTGCTTGAGACAAGTTCTCTTGCTATTTGCTACTAGTTGGAGTGTCTAGGGATGCTCTTGTATTTACCCTCTCATCTTGCTTTAAGAGTAATGGGATTATGATATATCCCACCTATTCAGCTTTATGTGGATTCTGAGGCTCTGAACTCAAGTAAGTCATCAGGTTTACACAATAAAGATTTTACCTAGTAAGCCATTTCAGTCCCTGAAGCCCTCACTATTAAAATAAAGTTCTTGATAAGCATGAAAGTACATGTCTGCAATACCAGTACTCAGAAGACTAAGTAGGGAGGAATCACAAGTTTGAAGCTAGCCTGGGCTATGCAGTGAGTGCAAGGTCAGCCTGGCCCACATAGTGAGAACCTCTCTCAACACTTCAAATACATGCATACATACATACATACATACATACATACATACATACATACATACATACATACAAATAGACTTATTTCCTACTAGGCAGCTTCAGAAAGAACCTGGAGAGGCCACAATGTCATGTTTAGCTATGACAGTCCCCCTCTTCTGTAACTGTTGGTATGTCTCTTGGTAACAAGCTAGCAAATACCTGCATACACTAACCCAGCACAGGATGTGACATCCTGAATGGATTTCTGAGGAGCCCTCAAAAGGAGTGGGTGTCTTAGAGGGTGGACACCCAAAAAAGATGAGTTGTAAGGTTAAGAGGATCACTGTGTAGGTGTGGAAGAAAAGAAAGACTAGAAAAAGGTGAGGGCACTTATATGTGAGCACTCAACAGGCTTAAAGTCCTGGTAAACAGATGTAACCTTTGGTATAGAGATCATCCTTAGGTCACTATGCCTCTAATCTTCCTGGTGCAGCCTCATTGGTAACAAAGCTCCTTTGCTCATCTTTCTGGGACAGGTAGCCAGACCGGATCCATTGGGATACCCCAGGACCAGTGTTAACTATAGTAGCACTTCCAAAAGCACAATACTCTCACTTCTGGGTATTTTGATAATGTCTAGGAGAAGAACCTACAACTGGGATTGCTGACAGACCATTGTACCTGAAAGGTACAACTGCTGGCTCACACCTGGCCCAATTTCCATGCTGATTCCACCTCAGTAGACTCTTACAGTGCTATGAACCTACTTCACAGAAACTTTTTTTAACCCTCCTCTGGTCTTGTTCTAGGTACAGGGTTATTTTGTCCCCTTCGTAATAAGCCACTCTTGCAGTCTAGCAGCCAGAATCTTGCTATCTTGGGAGCCTCACAAAACTTGCAAGCCTATGACTCTACACTGAACAGAAGCCAAAAGCAGTTTGAAAACTAAACTCTCTCTCTCCCTCTCTCTTCCTCTCTCACTGTGTGTGTATGTGTGTGTGTGTGTGTGTGTGTGTGTGTGTGTGTCTATATGTATGTATGTCTCTGTCTCTCTCTGTGTCTCTGTGTATATGTCTCTGTGTCTCTCTTTTGGTCTCTGTCTCTCTGTGTGTCTCTGTCTCTCTGTCTCTCTGAAAAATCATCCTTGTCCATCAAACTCATGTGTGTAGCCCCTGTTTCCCTCTCCTTCTGGATCCCTATGGAAAAAAAAAATTCTTTATTCTAGAACTTTAGTCCTAAAAAAGAGCACTTGCTATATCTGTGATCATATCTCCTATCCCTTTTCTTCTCTATACTCCTCCTACCATCTAGAAAATCCATAGCAGAAGCCTTTATAATCCCTCTAACTCTCCTTTTCAGAGCAAAGGGCCCTTAGGTTAAACTCCATGATTAGCTTAGGCCGGGTCTTCTTTATAAGATAAAGAACCCGATAAAGGAATTTAGAAAATCCCTTTCCATCTTAATAAAGTCAGCCTTTCAAACTGATTTTCTTGCTTTGAACTTGAAAAGCCTATTTTGGAAACTAGAAATGAAATATCATTTTTTTCTCTTCAAGTTCTTGCTAAAGCCCTGTAAAGCATAATTTTACCCTCCTCACCACTACCCATAGGCAGGAAGATACTTTGAATCCACTAAAAAGAAGGTCATATATCTAGAAAGGTAAAAGTCGAAAGCATATTAATACAGCTTAGATAGAAAAATGGTTATGTCTATTACAAAATTTCTCTTCATCTAAACTTGACAAGTCCTGAATTTGCTTCTTTTAATGTCCTGTAAGGGAAAGATTTGATTTAATGATAAGCCCACCCATGCCTTCATTTAAGTCAGCTTACAAATTTAATCAACAGAAGCCTTTAATAATCTTCCAAAAAAAGAAACTGAGGCACAGAGAAGTGGAGAAAGTTTCCAAGAGCAACTCTGAAGTAGCAGGCCACTTGAGTGCAGCCATCTTGCTGAGGTCACACTACAACTGACAGGGAATCATGTCTAACAGCAAGTCTCTGAGCATGCTAATAGGCTCATTTCCAGAGGCAACAGAGCCAACAGCACCCCACTCAGTATTTTTGAACAGTCTTTCTTAAACTATAAGATTGACAGAGATTTTTGTGAAAAGCAAGGATCCTCAGAAATATCTGAAGAAATAAGGGCAACCCATGGGCTTTCCTCTACTCAAAACTTCTGGTTTCTACACAACCGCTCATATTAGGGACATAACTTAATGCTGAACGTTTCAATGTACAAATATAATAATCCAAAACTATACCAAGATTTGAAAATCTTTCTTTTAATCTTTTGAGATGTCTCTTGTAGTACAAGTTGACCTCGAACTCCTGATCGTCCTGTCTTTATCTCCCAAATGCTGTATATAAATAAGGAGTATCATATCTGGCTGAGTTTGCAAGCCTTAATGTGGCTTTTCTAGCTCCCATTTTCTTTGATGGGATTTACTTCAGGCATAAATGTGAAAAATATATATCACATATGATGATTTACAATTATTAAAATTAAATAAGAGAAGATCTTTGGCATTTACATTCATTTTCTTATTCAGAAGAGTCACTCCGTTTTACTGATTACAATATAAATAACTTTGGAATAATGATTGTGATATTCCATTAAATGAATGGATGCAATCTCATAAGTCATTTAATGGATAAAATATAAAATACTGTATTAATTCCAAACAGAATACATTTGCAGTTTGTTCTAGGAAAACAGATTATTACATGTAATGCCAACAGTCATTACTTCCTGGTGTTATTTACCTGAACCCAATTTCCCAGCTAATACCACCACCATGTGCATGATGAATAATGCACTGTGTGAAATGTATACCATGCAAAAACACTACTTATTGATATGTATGTTCCTAATCAGATTATTTGTATTTTACCTGACTCTATATTCTTTCCATTACTTTTAATTTAATATACACCTGGAAGAATTATGTCACAGGTAGAGGAAGGAAGTACAAAATGAGCATGCTATTTTAAAATTATTTCCTGTAGAGATGTAAATGAGCACACACATAATCACCATCCATACCAATGTATGAAAATTTTCTACCAACCAGAAAGTTTCTCATCAACATGTAGAAGATACCCACTCTTCTGATTTATAGTGTCATGGATTCATTTTTAAATAAACAAATACTTTAATGTAAATCAGTAAATCCCTAAAATGAGAATTGTAGTGATTGTCAATAATGCTAAAACTTTTCATTCAAAACTCAGGCAGTCCTGAAGGTAAAGCATAACAATAATAATATCCCATTTTTCCAGGAGTTTGAATATGTTATCAACAAATGTCCAAACCTGGAGAGGATTTAATACTTAATAGCACTTGCAGACTTCCTAAAACACATCTTGGGTGGATCATATCTGCCTATAACTCCATCTCTAGAGGATCTAACACCCTCTGGCCTACTGGGACACCTGCCTGCAAGTGATTCATATAAGTACACAAAAGCAGATGTATACAAAAATATAAATAAGTAAATAAAAAATAAATAAGTAAATTGTTTTTGAGATTATCCAAATAATTGAACTTGTTCTTTCCTTCATAATTCCTATGCTTTTTTAAGCTTAATCTTCTCCCTCATAGTTCATTTGCCCCCCGTCTACTGTCTCTCACACAAAATGATGAAAGTCTTTCACGGGCATTTGAGAGCACATATTTACATCCCTCCCTAAATCTGCATGCAATGATGCTCAATTGGCAGCTTGAAGTTGGCCACAGTAAATTGGCAAATTTCACAAATCAGGTTGCCCACACACCTTGATGATGATTGCTAAACATTTAACAGACCACTAACCACACCCTCTATACACACACACACACACACACACACACACACACATAGCATATTCAATCATATCAAGTCGTCCCAAAGAACTCTGTGGATTGAAAATATTCTTAAAGTAAACAAAACCAGTCAGCTTAATTGCATGTATGTGTATGCAAATATGTGGTATGTGCAGGCCATAGCACTTCTGTGGAAGTCAAAGGCCACCCTTGGGTACCAGTCTTCATTTGTCTTTCACCGCATTTGACTTAGAGTTCTGTTATTCATAGCTGAATACAGCCCGTTAGGTGGTCACTGCTTCCAGGGATTCTCATGTTTTTATCTCCCATCTCACTGGAGGAGCACTTGAATTACAGATGTGTGCTGCTGTGCCTGGCTTTACATGAGTTCTGAGGATCTGTACCCAAGTACTTACACTTGCTTGAAAGACAGAATACTTCATGAAAGGGTAAACATGGATCTGGAAGGAGTTAGGAGAAGTGGATGTACAAATGATCGGATGTGCAAATGATCAAAATACAATTTGCATATACATTTAAATTCTCAAAAAAGTGTATTTTTAATTGTTTTATTTTGTTATTTTTAAATTTTTTTGTTTTCTATTCTGGTTTGATTTTGGTTGTTTGCTCTGTTTTCTAAAGAGATGAAGAAAGAAGGCATAGAATTGAATGAGTGGGATGATGGGGAGTCTCTGAGAGGAGTTGAGGAAACTATGATTAGAATATATTGCATAAAAATATTTTCAATAAAAAAGAACTATAGATGAGGAGATGAGGAGAAAAGAGAGTGACTTGGAGGAGTCAGGACAGACAAGGGAGTTTGAACAAGGGGATATATGGATAAGAAATGAGACTTTAGCCTATAAAAATAAAAAAGAACTACCGAAAAGAAAAGTGTGCTTCATAAATAATTGAAAATCCATGTTGTGGAACACAATTCTAGTAGCTTATGCCTATAGACAGCATCTGTACTTTTTTTCCAAACTGGACAAGAAGATAACTGAGATCATAATGCTATCTTCTTTCCATAAATTCCTCACAATGCCAACAACAGTGTTAGGTTTACAACATTGTTATGGTAACAGATGGTTAGCTTTGTGGTCTCTTCCTGTTTTGTTCACCCCATACCCTGAGTTGCACTACACTCTTGCACAACTTTCCATAGTACCTCCACCAGCTATGCAGTCACACAAAACAAACTCTGCCACAAAAATTTAAGACAATTCAAGTATATTGTATTTCTGGAATGGAATGTAGTCATTTGACAAATATTTGAGCATGAACATGCAAGGTACTAATCGAAATTTTGTGGACACATACAAAAATTGTTTCTAAATCAGATCCTTATTTGCAGGAGATTCTAGGCAAGAAAATTAAATTAGATACATTTATAAGGGACTGGAGACATGGCTCAGAGATTAAAAGCACTGACTATTCTTCCAGAGTTCAATTCCCAATAACCACATGGTGGCTCACAGCCATCTAAAATGTCATCTGCTACCCTCTTCTGTATACTGCATACATAATAATCTTTAAAAAAAACTCAAATAATAAAAATGATGAATAAAGCCCTGCAATACTCACACATGATCTGTTACTTCTCAGGTTATAGTTACTCCAAGGTATTTAATGCTATTTGCAGCTATTATAAAGGGTGATGTTTCCCTTATTTCTTTTCAGCTCTTCTATCTTTAGTGTATAGAAGGGCTACTGATTTCTTTGAGTTAATCTTGTATCCTGCTACATTGCTGAAGGTGTTTATCAGCTGTAGAAGTTCCCTGGTAGTTCTTTTCCGATTTGTATTCCCTTAATTTCCATTTGTTCTCTTATTGCTTTAGCTAAAACTTTGAGAATTATATTGAATAGATAAGGAGAGAGAGGATAGCTTTTGTCTTGCTCCTGATTTTAGTTTTTGTTATTTAGTTTGATGTTGGCTGTTGGTTTGCTGTATATCATCTTTATTATATTTAGTTATTTTCCCTGTATTCCTGATCTCTCCAGGACTTTTATCATGAAGGAGTGTTGGATTTTGTTGAATGCTTTTTCAGCATCTAATAAGATGATCATGTGTTTTTTTTCAGTTTTTTTATATGATGGATGACATTCACAGCTTTTCATATGTTGAACCATCCCTGCATCACTGGGATAAAACCTACTTGATCGTGGTAGATGATTTTTTGATATGTTGTTGGATTTACTTTGCCTGAATTTTATTGAGTATTTTTACATCAATATTCATGAGGGAAATTGGTCTGTAACTCTTTCTTTGGTGCATCTTGGGTATTAGGGTGATTGTGGCCTCATTAAAAAGTTTTGCAGTGTTCCTTCAATTTCTTCTGCATGGAACAGTTTGAGGAGCATTGGTATTAGTTCTTTGAATGTCTGGTAGAATTCTGCACTGAAACCATCTGGACCTGGGCTTTCTTTACTTGGGAGGCTTTCAATGACAGCTTCAATTTCCTTTGGGGTTAAAGATCTGTTTAGGTCATTTATCTAATCTTGATTTAATTTTGGCAGTGGTACCTGTCCAGAAAGCTGTTCATTTCTTTTAGGTTTTCCATTTTAATGGAGTATAGATTTTCAAAGTATGACCTGATAAGTCTCTGGCTTTCCTGGGTGTCTGTTGTTATGTCCCCCTTTTCATTTCTGATTCTGTTAATTTGGACACGCCCTCTCTGCTTTTTGGTTAGTTTGGATAAGCGTTTGTCTACCTTGTTAACTTTCTCAAAGAACCAACTCTTTGATTAATTGATTCTTTGTATTGTTTTCTTTGTTTCTAGTGTATTGATTTCAGCCCTGAATTTGATTATTTCCTGTGGTCTACTCCTTCTAGGTGAGTTTGCTTCTAATTGTTCTAAAGCCTTCAGCTTTGCAATTAGGTCTCTTCTGTGAGATTTCTCTAGGTTTTTCTTTTTTTTCAGCATCAAAAATTTATTCATTTTTACATTATAACAATGTGAAATTATACTAAGCATTCATCCTTTACATTTTTCTTTTTTTATTATGAATAAAGAAGTCACATTTTCTATCCCTGTATATCCTTAATCAAGGTCCCTTCCCCCTCCCACCAGATCAGGTCATTCTTTCATCTCCATATCTCCCCATCCCCTGGGCAGGTAATCCCAAGGTCCCAAGGTCCCAATATTGCTTAGTTCAGCCCCCACTCCTGGCAAATCCACTTTTCTCTCCCCAACATCAAACTGAGTCAGGTGTTCCTCTCTCTAGGTTTTTCATGTAGGCACCTAATGCTATGAGTTTCCCTCTTAAGACAGCTTTCATTGTGTCCCTTAAGTTTGGGTATGTTGTGGATTCATTTTCATTAAATTCTAGGAAGTCTTTGATTTCTTTCTTAACTTTTTCCTTGACTCAGAGGTGATTCAATTGAGATATGTTTAATTTCCATGAGTTTGTAGGCTTTTTGTAGTTTTTGATGTTGTTGAATTCTAACTTTATACCATAATGATCTGATATGATCCAAGGAGTTATTCTCATTTTTGTGTCTATTAATACTTGCTTTATGACCAAATATGTAGTCAGTTTTAGAGAAAGTTCCATGAAGTGCTGAGAAATATGTATAGTCCATTTTGGTCATAACTTCTGTTAGATCCCTTATTTCTCTGTTGATTTTGTCTGGTTGACCTATCCAAGGGTGAAAGTGGGGTATTGAAGTCTCCCACTATTAGTGTGTGGGGTTTGATGTGAGGTTTAAGCTTTAGTAGTGTTTCTTTTACATATGTAGGTGCCCTTGTGTTGGGGGCATAAATATTCAGGATTGAAACTTCATCTTGGTGTTTTTTTCCTGAGATGAATAAGTAATGTCTGTCCTGGTCTCTTTTGATTGTTTTTAGTTTAAAGTCTATTTTGTTAGATATTAAGATGGCTTGTTTATTAAACACCAGCTTGTTTCTTAGGACCATTTGAATTTTCAAGTCTTTTCTCAACCTTTTACTCTGAGCCTGTGTCTGTCTTTGGGTTTGAGGTGTGTTTCTTGTATGCAGCAAAAGGATGGCTTGTGTTTTGTTTCCATCCTGTTAGGGTGTGTCTTTTTAAAGGTGAATTGAGTCCATTGATATTAAAGGGTATTACTGAGAAATGACTGTTATTTCCTGTTACTTTTGGTGAAAGCTTGTGTGTATTTCCCTTCTTTTTTTTTTTTTTTTTTTTTTTTTTTTTTTTTTTTTTTTTTTTTTTTTTTTTTTTTTTTTTTTTTTTTCCTGTGGGATTATCGATTGTAGTTTCATTGGTGTATCTGGTTTCCTTAGGTTGGAGTTTCCCTCTAGTGCTTTCTGTAGGGCTGGATTTGTGGATAAGTATTTTTTAAATCTGGTTTTGTCAAGAAGTATGTTGTTTAGTCCATCTATGGTGATGCATAGTTTGGGGTATAGTAGTCTGGCTTGGCAGCCATGCTCTTTTAGTGTCTGTATAACATCTGACCAGGACCTTCTTACGTTCATTGTTTCCATTGAAAAGTCAGGTGTTATTCTGATGAGTCTGCCTTTATAGGTAATTTGGCCTTTTCCTTTCCAACTCTTAGTAATTTTTCTGTGTTCTGTAGGTCTAGTGGCTTGATTATTATGTGGCAATCAGCCTTTTTGGGGGGATCTAGTCCATTTGGTGTTCTGTATCTTCTTGTATCTTTAAAGGCATTTCATTCTTTTGGTTGGGAAAGTTTTCTACTATAATTTTGTTGACTATATTTTCTGTGCCTTTGAGTTTGTATTCTTCTCCTTCAAGTCCAACTAATCTTAGGTTTGGTCTTTTCATGGTGTCCCAGATTTTCTGGACATTTTGTGTTATGACTTTTTTGGTTTTAGTGTTTTTTTGAACTGATGTAACTATTTCCACTATTGAATCTTCCACTCTAGGGATTCTTTCTTCCATCTCTTGGATTCTGTGGGTTATACTTGAATCTGTAGTTCCGGTTTATTTCCTCAGGTTTTCTATTTCCAGCTTTGCCTCAGTTTGTGCCTTCTTTATTGCTTCTATTTGGATTTTTAATTCCTGGAATGTTTCTTCCACTTGTTTGTTTTCCTTTCTTAGTTTTCTTTATTTTCTTTCAGAGATTTGTTAATTTATTCTAATTTTTTGTTTGTATTTTCTTCTATTTCTTTAAGAGAATTTTTTATATCCTCTTTTAAGGCTTCTATAATCTTCATAAAAGTATTTTTAAGGTTGTTCCCTTTTGTTTCCTCATCATTGCTCCATTCAGTTCTTGGTGTTGTAGAGCCATCAATTTCTTCTGGTGGTGTCTTGTTGTTCTTTATATTGTTAATGTATTCTTACACTGGCATCCACCCATTGCTTCCTTGGTTCACTCTTAGTTGGCTATTAGTCAGTTGTGAGCCTTCGGGGGCTGTGTGCCTCCAGTAATTGCAGGGGCTATTCTTACTCGGCTCTTAATTGGCTGTAAGCCAAGGAGCTGTGTGTCTCTCCTGTTGTTGCAGGGGTTGTTCTTTACAGTTGAGTCTTAGTCAACTCTTAGTCAGCTCCCAGTCAGCTGTATATTGGAAGGCTTTGGGTGGTTCAGTTGTCAGAGTGTGATGATGTAGATTGTAGTTTAGGTGGGGTTTGGCCAGTGGGATATCCTTCTGGCTCTGTTTTGCTTGGGGAAAATTTGGCTCGGGGAGTGCTCTCCCAGCATTCTTTAGTTTACAGCAGAGCTGGGTGTAGTTGGGGTGTTCAGGGATATGTCCACAGGCCATGGTTCAGAGAGTAGTAAATTTTCTGCTTGGCCTGAGAAACTGGGTACTGCTCACCTCTTAGATGGCTCTGTATTGAGAGCCCATTTTTACTTTTCTGATTCACTCCCTGACACTTAGTTGCTTTGTTCTACTATTAACCATGACCATTTGAATACCAAATTTAAAGAAGCTTCCACAAGGTAAAATTGCTTTTGTGGGTTGACTTCACAATCTTGCCTTCAAGGGAGAACCATGTGCCTTCAGAGAAATGGAGGACTATTTCAACAGCTGCTGCATCCAGTATACCACCAGGAACTTAGACCTGAATGGAGTGGTCAGGGGATGAAGAAACAACAGACAGACTTATACTGAGACATAAAACTGGGGGTGAGTAGACTGCTCTATCAGCTGGAGAAACTGAAGCACCCTGGAAGTTCAGTGTGTTTATTATATAAAACTAAACAAAGAAGTATGATTATTGCACAGACCTAGATAATGAGATAGAGTTGTTACACAGAGATAAACAAGAATGCATGGAATATGTGATTTTTTTTAAATACATTTCAACCCCATTTTTCTCTCCTTCCATTTTCCCCATTTCTTACACCATCTCACTGCCCCTCTTCTCCAGATCTACTCCTCCTCCATTTCCCTTCAGAAAAGAACAGGCCTCTCAGGGATATCTACTGAATATAACATAACAAGATACAATAAGACTAGGCACAAACCCTCATATCAAGGCTAAACTAGGTAAAACAGTAGAAGGAAAAGAGTCCCAGGAGCATGCAAAAGAGTCAGAGACATCTCTACTCCCACTGTTACGAGTCCCACAAGAACAGCAAGCTACACAGCCATAACATATATGCAGAGGATCTAGCACAGACCCATACAGGCTTCATGATTGCCAACTTGAGTACATATGAGCCCTGCTTAGTTGATGTTTGTGGTCCGTGTTCTCCCGGTATCCTCAACCCCTCTGCCTCCTACATTTCTTCATCCCTCTCTTCCACAAAGTTCCTGAGCTCCAAGGATACAGGATTTGTAATATACAACTGGGTCAAGGAGACACATTTAGTTAATCTCTGTAGATCAGTCTCTGTGGCATAACCATCTTCAAGCTTTAAATATTCTGGGAGAGAAAGCTATTTTCTACACACTGTCAACATTCACACTCAGACCTAAGGAAGGCTTTATCACTTCCCTCTCTGCCTTGCACATATACCCCACATCCTTGGAGAAGGGTTTGTGATTCTCTTCTTGGGTCTAAGGCTCTGAGATTTTGACATGGCCATACCCATGTCAAAGCACACATGCATTCAGTACTTCCTCTGCTCCCTGCAGATGGCTACTGTGAAGATGTCTGAGAAGTTAGTATAAGTTGATTAGAATAGATTGAAATGCTGCAAAGTGGAGGTCTCCCACTTTAGGCTGCCTACATGAAGGAACTGAAATACAATCACCATCCCCAGAATTTACATGAATGAAAGCTTCATTGCACTTTAAAGCTCAGAATTTTGAGCAATGAAATGTGAAAATTAAAAGATAAATGAAATGAAAATGGCTCACAGCACTATTTATGGTTACAAGAGTTCAACAACCACACCATAGACTAGGGGCAAGCCAGTCTTGTAAGGGTGGGTCCCACACCCTTACAAATAACTTTGTACATGTTGAAGAAAAATGGAACAGGTAAGCAGTGTACATTTACATTTATAGAGTACTTTGTGGCACTGGAATATCACAATTTACTTGTGGCTGTAAAATATCTTATAATAAATAAGAAAATCTTCTACATGCTACCCTTGACATCATATGAGAGAAAGTAGATAGAAAAAGGAAGAAAAATTTTTATCATAGATGTGGAAGTTGTGTTTAATAAAACTGGTAGGTATGTGCATTCAGAGTACAAAACAAACTCAACACTGTAACTAACCTTTTGGGTTTCTGCTATATACTAAGAACCATATTATGTAATTTTCATATATAATCTCATTAATCCTTCAACTTCCTTTGAAGTAGGTTTGTAGAAGTTTTCTCAGGTGCTTAGGTGTGCATCTGACCTTGTGACTATCCCTGTATTTCTGGGTCTGGCAGCTAAAATTCCTATAGCTCCAATCTCACCAGCTACTTTCTAACTTCAGCCAGAAATACTACCTATGCATGCTTACAAACATGAGTTTATCAACTTATTTTTGCTCCTCTAGTCTTTTAGAGTTATGCCTTCCAGTAGATACTCATAATAGCAACCCCCTCCTTCTGCACCTTTGACCTTTCCAAAACTTTTCTAATCTATTTCTATATTAAATCTCCATCTGCTATAAACAGTGCAATTTCTGAGACTGCTTAAATAGAAGAAAATATTACAACAATCTTTCGCAAAAACCATTTATGACAGGTATTGTCATTATCCCATTTTGTAAATAATATAATAATATCCCTGTCTTAAGCAGCTTTCTAGACACAGATGAGTTCTCAGTAACATCTATTACTCCACAAATTCATCCTTTCATCTTTCTTTCTTCTTGTTGAATCCCCAAGATAGCCACAACCACTTTGGAAATGTCTCCCCAGTAATTGTGGGAATCCTTAAGGGAGGAGTTTCATGTCTCTCAATTCCAGACTCTAATATACTTATAATAGATCTGCCTCAAAGTAGATTAGAGGAAAATATGTGATTTGGTGACAGCATGTGGCCAGGAAGTATATAGGCTTATAGCAGAAAATTGAAGAAAGTGATACAGATCCTGAACCATGGAAGAATAAAACTCAGTGCCATCAAGAATTTCCCTTTGGCCGACAGCCAGTATCAAACTTAATGGAGAAAAACTCAAAGCAATCCCACTAAAGTCAGGAACTAAACAAGGATGTCCTCTTTCCCCTTATCTACTCAATATAGTTCTCAAAGTTTTAGCTAAAACAATAAGGGAACGAAAAGAGATTAAGGGCATACAGATTGGAAAAGAAGAAGTGAAGCTATCTCTATTTGCAGATGATATGATTGTATACATAAGTGACCCACAAAATTCTTCCAAGGAACTGCTACAGCTGATAAACACCTTCAGCAATGTAGCAGGATACAAGATAAACTCAAAGAAATCAGTAGCCCTTCTATACACTAAAGATAGAAGAGCTGAAAAAGAAATAAGGGAAA